>JAQMCX010000045.1:13462886-13504302 GCA_029814765.1 Acanthurus leucopareius
CTATCTATCTATCTATCTATCTATCTATCTATCTATCTATCTATCTATCTATCTATCTATCTATCTATCTATCCAGAATTCAAATACAGTAAAACTATATGACTTGGTTTATATTTGCATCCTAATGTGGATATGAAAAACTTAATTATGGCAGAAGCAGAAAATCATACATCTCTGTCAAACTTCAAACAGCTTGACCAATGCAAACACACCTACACACCTACACACACACACACACACACACACACACACACACACACACAGATATATGAATCCAAAGCGCTGGACATTACAGTGGTACCTTCACTTCATTATTTATTTGACTTGCAAATGACAGCCACTCTTTTCAGGGGACTTTCATGGTGGAGACTTGGTGGTTATGAAGTCGATGAGTGTACATGCTTAACTTTGGGTGTTGTATATATGACCTCTACATACGTGTACATATCAGTAAGGTGTGGTGGCCAAAGGTGAAACCAGGCGTTGAACTGTTTGCTCCTGGAGGGACTTCATCATTAAAGCACAGAAAAAAGTAACCTTACAGTCACCGGGAGCCAGGCTGTCACAAGTGGTCGCCTTCAGAGTCCTGAACACCTGACTGGAAGCATTTGGACAAATGTTTACTGCTGGGGTAATCAAATGAGCTGTAAAATAAACAAAACAAACACGTTGCAGTGGGGCCTCTCAGTTTTACTTCCCTGGATTTTTTCCCCATACATGAACATTTTCCAGAAAAACCCTCTTAAGAGCAGCTCCAAAGCTCAGTGACTGAAATGAAAAGTTCACTCTTCATTGCACTTGATGAGTTTTACATTAAGTGCTTGAGTGGATACGATGGATGCTCCTATTCCACCTGCAACACCATGACGGGGAATTGAGCTTTGCTTCTTTACAGGCAGATATAAGAAGTATAAACAGTATTATCACCAACCTTGATGCATTCAAGGCACCAAAGTGGGAAAAACACTTGTGATAAAGTGTTGCTTAGCTGCTTATCAGCATCAGTAGCTTTGAATGATACAGATTTTAATACAGTAAATGTGATGGACACTTTATCTGTCATCAGTTTCCGAGGATTTGCTCAAAACAATAAATAGACCATCATCTGAATATTATTTTAATGCCTTTGAAATAATTTGAAAGAACCTACACATAGATATGGTACACTATACATTACACTTTACTTGTTAGAAAACAGGATTCACAGGCTTTGTTCAGTCAAAAACATTAATCTAATATGAGTGCAAATGTTGTTTTTTCTGTATGTCCATTTTTAAAGTTGTGATTTACAGTCAATAAATGCTGATAATCTCCTTTAAAACTGACAGACATAAAATGTAAACATAAACATGAATGCCTCCCCAAATTGTAATTCTCGGTTACTTATTTATTTGATTTAACTTATTTAATTATAAGTTTACGTGGATTGTTTTTAATGTGTTTTTTTCCATATCTTTATCTATTCTTTACTATTTACTTATTTACCTTTTTTTATCTTTTCTTTTCTTTTAATAAGGTCCTCTGTCAGGGAATGTTCTGTTGTGTAAAAAACTGAAAAAATAAATAAAAAGTATTTAAAAAGTAAACATAAACATAAACATAAACATAAACATAATACCCCTTGACTTTGAGCAACGGGCACGGTTACGTCTTTCCAAGAAGATTTCACAGAGGTGATGGGGTTACATTTTGAATAAAAGTTAGAAGATGCATGTGAGTGCAATATTCAATAAAGCAGAAGATTCAAGGAAAACATCAACATGTTTGGCTGACTGACAGGTGACATGAACACATGCATGTTGCTGTACATTCCAAGGTTAAGCAGTGTGCTTGTGTTCTGAGTTACAGTAATACAGCTGGTATGAGTCTTCACAACTTTTGCTAGCCATTGCATGTTTTTTATGCTTTTGCATGTTTCTTGATGTGGAAAAAAAACATTCTTGGTCATTAAATTTAAAGAAGACCTTAATTCACTCTATTTAGCCAGACCATCCCTCTTTCATTATTTAGCCATTTATGATTCCCTTCATGGTTTGTTACACAGACATGAGACTGGAAATGTCTTAACTTAGATAATTGAAATGAACTGATGTTCTACAAAGTTAAAATATAACAGTAAACAACATAAAGTAGACAAAGTTAAGATTTGCTTTCGGTTAAACAGCGACACTGGTGAGACCATGAAAATGTCCATCCAGAGTAAGACTCAGTTCATCTGTCACAATGAAACATGACTATTCATCCATGCAGAACAGTGGGGCTTTATATCCAGTCTGTACATTATCATACCACGCTGTACAGTTGCTTGCTGCCCTGCAGAAAAACAACTGTGTCCTTCCTAACAAGCTCAAAATGTCATTAAAGTTTACTCCTCTTAGATGTTTCAATAAAATATTAAATGATATGTACTTCTTCGAGTTCCTTTGAGGATGTAATGACATAAATACAGGAACATTTTTGTCTTTTTACTGTAACTGATCTTCTTTAAGAAAAACAAAATGTGGGTGTTGGATGATCCACATTCCTCAAACATTTTTAGGGAGTGAGCAGGAGAAAAAGGAGGTTTACAAACCAGAGAGAGAAACAGGAAACAGCAAGGCAGGCAGGGTTTCTTACCAAAATAGCTTAGCCACTCAGGAAGTGTTTTACTACACGTTTTTATGCACCATTTGTTTCTTGGATTTAATAAAGGTGTAGCCTAGCATTTGTAAACTAAAGTGTGTTGTTGGCAAATTAATGTTACCTTTATTATGGTCTTCATTTCTTTAGCTTTTACTCCCTCTGTCCAGGTAAGATCCATACTAACCGCCTCTCCTTGGCATTCTGTAGCTTTACATAAGCTCACCTCATGTGTTTGTTTGCTATCCATTGTGTGCATTTGCATATCCATGTTTTCTGTGTCTATTCAAATGAAAAAAAAATGTGTGCATGTGCTTTTTAGAGTTTATTTACATGTATGTGCGAGATGTCCAAGTGCTGCTGTCATGACCAGTGGACGTGTTGACCCATTCCACAGATGTGGGGTGCAGGCCACTAAAAAGATTTCCTCATTGCTTGTTCTGCTGTGTCTTACATATGCAGACCGACTCAGCTGGCTCTGCAGATTGACCACCTTTGATGTCCTGGTGTGACCTTTCTTAAGGGCAAAGATCATTGAACTGGTCAGGCTGATTTTTCCATATTTTATCCTAAGTTTCTATGAGGTATCTTATCAATTAATAATGATTTTTGTTCAGCTCTGCACCGACCTTATTGAGTAAATGTCCTTTGTAAACATTCTTGAAGGAACACTCATCATATGAAACTGCCCCTGACAACTCATCTGTCAGTAGCCTTCCACTGTATCTGTCAGATGGGAAAACATGCATCCCATGCCTCCCCCCATCCTTGGCTACTATTGATTTCCTTTGTGTGTGACAGGCCTGGAACCTGGTGAGCAGAGACTAGACATTTTTTCTAGGAACATAGCAACCCCAGTGCTCCATCTTTCCTACCTGCTGTTCAATATTTAATGCTCTACACCAAGGCTGTTCCAAGAGGGAATGACATCATAAAGCTCGGAATTGTTAAAATCATTGTTGTGATGTTAAGATTTGTTTTAGAAGATGCAAGCACACATGTTATGGGTTATGGGTTATGTTATGGTTATATTTCTTTATTCTTTCTTGGTTTTAAGACCAATTTATAGAAACATCTTATTCTACTTGTTTAGTTAAGATGACTTCTCACATTAATCAAAAATGTATAAAAATGAAAAATATATGCCAGAACAGTGTGATGTGGGCACTAAATCCCAAGCTCAGGCAATCACGTGTCAAAGAGTGAAAAATTATTTATATAGCGATACATCTTATTAAAAATACACCAAAGTATGTTGACCTTTGAGAGTGTTCTTCTGTGAGTTAAAAATAGGTCTACTTCTCCTACTGCTACACAAGACAAAGAGTGAACCAGGGTCATGAATAAATAATTTTGTCCAATTGAGGTGAAAAAAATGGCCTGAATTGAGTTCAGACTGCACGAGACAAAGCAAATCCTGCTGCAGAGTTTAGGTGAAACTGAGGGGTGATAACTTCAGAGAGAGACACCAAATAACATCTGAAGCAGCTTCAAACATGTCCAGCAGCTGTTGCTCTGACCTTTGACCTCTTTCTAATCCCAACATTTACCAGCCAATTTCTCGGAATAAAAGCCCATTCTACTCTTGCATTCATGAGAGAATAAAAATTGATTTACATCTATTGGATCCATGGGCCAAGTCAGGCACAGCCAGAAGCAACAACGCAGAGCAGCCATCCTGTGGGCCCACCGCAGGCATAGGGGTCAGGCGCAATGTATGCCGGGTGACAGGCAGAGGTTAGGATCTAGGCATCTTGACATCACAGACCGGTCCAATTGACATGGAACATCTCCTAGATATGGCCTGATGAGGCATTGCTTACCTATGTGCACAGCTCTGGTCTTGGAACCTAACTCATGGAGAGGGACTGGACTTTACCCAGCTCCTCATCTATGAAACCATCTTCCAGTTTCAGTCCAGGAGACAGACACCCTCCCTATATTCCAGAGTAACTTTCCTTTTTGATAATGCTTATTGCTAGGTCTGTCTCAGGCTTGTCTTGAACCAGTCCCTACTTATGCTGCTCTATAGTCTTTGGCTGCCAGGAGACTTGCATGACACACTAAGGTCCTATCTTCTCTTCTCTCTCTCCATCTGTTTTGCGTTCACGTTCCATTAATGCATGTTACTAACCTGCTACCTTCCTTGCCGGGATCATAAATTGTGGCTGCATCGACTGCTACTACTAACTCTCTCTCTCTCTCTCTCTCTCTCTCTCTCTCTCTCTCTCTCTCTCTCTCTCTCTCTCTCTATTGGTCACATCAGATGGTCGCTAACCCTTGGTCGCCAGGTTCTGTTTGGAGATTCTGTCTGGTAAATGGAAGTTTTTTTTCTTGCCACTGTTGCCAACAGCTTGCTCATTTGGGAATTGATTTCAATTGTTTGGTACTTAAACTGTGTGGCCCCCACCTGCTCTATATGTAAAGTGTATTGAGACAACTTATGCTGTCATTCGGCACTATATAGAAAAACTGACTTGATCTCTGACTTGTGGCTCCTTTTCCAGAGTCGCCCATGGTGAAAGGCATCTGATAGGTGTGGGGATACTCACAACTAATGCTACAAAGTTGGAGTTCTCCCCAGAAAATGTAAGAGTCACCTTTACATAACTTTATGTGGCTAAGGGAAAGGCTCTTGTTGTTTGTACTTTTGCATAGAACATTAGTTAGGAGCAGGGTACCCCAGGCATGGGGTTCTGTTGGCTAGCGAAGGGGTCTCTTTTTCCAAAATCCTCCAGATAGAGCTGGAAAACACTGTTACAAAGAAGGATGTCTAGAATAAGAGGAGGGCAATGGAAGCTGATTTTCTATACTTTCTACTGTTATAAAATATAAAAAAAACAGAACACACATACTATTACAGTGGGTAACATGTTTATTCATTACAGTAAACATAATACTGTAGTGTAGTTCGGGTTTATCCAACTTACACTGTCCTGCCAGGAAAAGGTCCCTTAATTATATGATAATCCACCACCAAAAGTCCCATAAAAGCATTATTTCCACCGGTTAAAGTTTTGTTTAACAAAAGTTAGAGTGCCCAGCCTTGTTTTCGGAAATTATTTAGCCCTTTTTGCCCTATTTGTGACACATTTTCATCATAAAAATGACATTTTCAGGGGAAGCAACCGATTTTCCGAAAATATAGGGACAAAAATAGGGTAGGGAAGTTAAAAAGTAAAGAGAAATTGAAATAGTATGGTTTTGGCCTTTCATCTAACTGTGACAATAATAATAACATGGCTGTCTTTACTTTTAAATACAGAGAAGATAATAATACACAATAATATGTTTACATTCTGTTACTTATGATTTACAACTTAGTTTACTGTTTTTAACATGTAGTGGTCATGTTTACCACTTCTGTCCGCAGGGGGTTATTGCCTTGTTTTATAGGGGTCAAAAGCATGCAGTGCTGACTGTCAGCTGCTTTGGTGTAAAAGTATTGCTGAACTCTTTCAAAAACCTTTACTTTTAGTAACTTTTAACCTTCAGCGTTTCTACTACATTATGAGTACTTAAATGTTGATGCAAGGAAGACAGAAAAGAGGCATTGTATCTCGAGGTAACACACACTTCAAGTTGTAAATCAGTTTCAGGCAAATGGCACATGTATCTGTTTGCTGAGCCAACAGGTCACCACGGTGCCAAATGTTTGTCAGTGTTCACTATACTGACCTATTCTCTTTGACGCTGAAAACTATGGTGTTTGTTTTAATCTTACTGTGCCATTACAAGCATTTAGTCAAACTTCTGTGAAGCATGGAAATTAAAGACACCATGCATCTGCACAAAAGACAAAAAATATCTGAAAAAGCTTGCAGGAAAAGCGGGGATTTGCTACTTGCTGTGTTTATCTTTTTGTTATCCAGCTGTTGTGATGATAACACACGATGCAAATGGCCTTGTTCAAAACCAAGCCTTTTCTAAACACATTGGCTCTTTTCTGTATCTCCATGACTCATGCGAAGCCTGAGTGGTTTGGCTGTGAGTGGTACTATTTTGTCAGAGCAGAAGTGCAAAACAGAGGTGGCCATGGAAACTGACGGCATCCAATGGGAGAATAGGATATGGGTGTGGCTGCCTGATTGACAAGGGTTTGTGACCGACTCACTTCCTTCTGCCTAGTCAATTAATAACTTTTTGTGTACTCATTCATCTGCAGGGAGGAAGAAAAAGAATCTACTGGAAGTTTATAGATAAAGATAAAACAGCCACATGATGCAGAGCTACAAGAGGACCCGTATGAAGGAAGTTGTGTATTTAGCACATGGAAAAAAAAAAAAAAAACAGTTCCTGCAACAACAGGAACTGAATGCATTTACTGTTGTTTCTTACTTAAATTTCTTTCTTTTCTTGTTGTAGCATAAAAGAGTCTCTCCTTGTTAGTGTATTTCATTTCTGGCTAAACCCAGAGTCTGCAGATTGATTAAAGTTCACTTTTTAAAAAAATATATAAACTGTATTTTTCCAACATTATCCCACTGTGAGAAATTATTTTTCTTGTACAAATCCTTGTTTTTTGAGAGTCATGTTGATCTGAGAAGTGAAAGTCACTGATTATTGCTCACTTCTTGATGAGAGCTGATTTGCTATTGAACAAGGTGCCTAACCTATTCTTGTACAATTGAGGAGGATAGAGGATCCAATTAAGGATCCTAAATAGAGGAAGCTTTAAGGTGTGAACTTGTGCTTCTATTATAGGGTGCATTGTGCTGAAAAAACTTTACTGGATAAAGATGAAAGACACAGATTCCCAAATTATGAGAAGTAATTCAGTTTTTCAAATACATGCAAAACAATAACATTAAACATTAAGCAGTTTCTCCTCTCAGTTGAAAAATGCAGTTTACAGTCTGACTTCTTGTGCTGCTAATTTTACAGTTAGTACACACTGATGAGAGGATAAGAGAAAGGGCAGTGAGATCATACATGTCATGTGGTTGCCTTATTAATGGTTTCCATGGAGAAAACACAAACACCGATACATACAGCAAATGGTAGCATTTTGTTTTGATGAAGTCCTACAACAGAGGTTTGATCCCACCACAAACAAAAGTCATTTATAGATCTTTTTCTGTTTTCTTTGATCCAACCAAAACACATTCTTATCAGTTACACTGAAATTGCGATAAATATTTTAATTTAAAGTAAGTTTAACAATCCATTTTTGTCCCCTAACTGAGACATTATCATCATCAGTACACAAATCTCTCAATTATTCACCAGTTTACACTTGGTGTGGTATACACAGGGATTTTACATTGTGTATATGTAACACAAACTAAAACAAGTGACTCAGAAGAATAAAACCATGAATACATCATATAAGATCGCTGTTGTTTAGTCACTGAAAGACCTTCTGGAGTGCAAGCTATGCTTAAAATGTAAACACACACACATATATGGAAATACTGCTTCTCTCTCAAACACAATGCTCACGACTTCAGCGTTAGAGAGGTTCACGTGTTAGGATGATGCGATAAGGAATATAAAATATGTACCACTTTAGTTTCTGTCCTGCTCAAAAGTGTAAGCTTTATTGGAAAATGCAGGATATCTCCCTTCATCCGAAGATGTTTCAGCCATGTGTACGTGAGATCCGATTTGTTCTATGGCATATCAAGTAGGCAGTTTCTCTGTTTTACCCTCGATTGCCTCAAAATGTGCTTCAGTGCATGAATGACCCAAACAAATGCTGACCTATTGAAAAAGAGAAATATTCAGCATAATAAATATGTATTTGGGTTACACTGATGATTATATCAATTTGTCCAACATACTGAGTTAAGGCAGCTATCTCATACAAAGAAATGGATATATCCGTATTATGGTTTGAACATATTTTAAAAACACCAAGATTTTGTGCTAAACAAATGTGATGTTAATTAATGTGGCTTTGGTGATTATCATAAGGGGAAAAAAGAGAACTGTGTTTTCAAACTATTTTCATACCTAATACTTAAAAAAAGTCACGTTTGATTTGAAAATAAATCTCAGAGTTTAAGACCTTGGCCTCAAACAGTGATAACATTTTACTTTGCTGAATAAAGCTATGTAAATGAGAATTTTGACTAGTTTAACATCGAAAAATGAACAAGAATATTGTTCAACCGATACTTAAGGCAGTGAGAAAAATAGGCTGTCTTGCATTTGCTATGATGTATTCATCCGCTCCGCAGTGTAATATGCAATGAGGCAGCAGGACGAATAACAACCAGGGCGGAGTGATTTAGTGAGGACTACACCCAAGCGCCTGCCCGATTGCAGCGGCTTCTCTTCATTGCCTTGACCAGAAGAAAGCCGGGACGTGACGGACCTGGGGGGGGTTCTGCTTGCTGGAGGCCCTTTCAACCACTGATAAAACAACTTCCTCGCCGTTTCTTCGTCGCTCAAGAGACGTTTGTGATCTACCTTGATCCTACGTATTTTTTCATCTTAAAAGTAATTTCACCAAAATGTCCTGGCAAAGCTACGTGGACAACCTGATGGCTGATGGCAGCTGCCAGGACGCGGCCATTGTTGGGTACACGGACGCCAAATATGTCTGGGCATCGTTTACCGGTGGTACCTTTGCCAACATAACGGTTAGTATGATCTGTGTGTCAATTGGTGGACTAACACGGTAGAATAATGGAACGTAACGATTTGCATGCCGGCGCGTTTGTCTGCATAGCCAGGCCTTGGTTGAATGAGGATAATGCAAGCAGTGTGTGGTACACATGGTGCTCACACACAAGATGTATTGGCACGTATGCACTGTTGCTTTTCAATCTACCACCAGTCTTTTGTTGTTTTTATATTTAAGCTCTGAAATCAACAGTCGGTTATCAATACTTTGCACTATTTTTCATTGAGAAATAGCCGCCAAATCAGTCAGAGATAACTGAACTCAAGACTAATGGAACCGCGAACTCGGGCAATAATGGCTAGCTTAGCAACGCTAGCAGGCTAGCTAGCGTCAACTAGCCGTGTTTGCTTGAGATGCCGGTCAGATTAGATGAGCAAGTTCGAATAGCATAGCATATTTCCATATTTTATTGTAGATTGGAACCTAATACAGCACATTTTTTGCCCAGGCTAGTTTCTTTTATTTTTATTCCTCCTTAATTTCTGTGGCGGACAATAGTGTCTACCAGCTGTGAAACGTTAACATTGATTAGCAAACTACAGCTCGCGGTTAGCTGAAATCAGGCCGGTCATCTCCGTTGGAAAATGATTATTAGCTAACGCTAATAGCGCAAAGTTAGCGGTGCGCACACGCGTTCTTGACGTGCTGGCGTGCTGTCGGTCCCTCTCGTTTTTTTCCTATTCGGCTCTGTGAATCACACTGCCGCTACCGCCCCTTATTTTCCAAGATGGCGGACACACTCCCAGTTTCTTATTCATTATGTTCATGGGGGCTTATCGAGACGTTTGATCTCCGTTTACACCCCAGCAACGGTTCAGTTACTGCATTGCAACGTTTTGTTCCCAAACGACCCGCACTTAAATTTATTTATTTATTTATTTAAACATATCTTGGTTAAACAATCGTCTCAGGCGCTTCCTTGAGCCTCCATTTTGTCTGTTAAATAAATTATTAGTCAATAATTTATATGATTGTGTGTATGTGAATACATAATGAGTTATGATGCGAATGTAGCTGCCGTTTTGTCATTCCGACGAGCATGTAGGCCGTGAAATGGTAGCTATTTCCCCAGACAAGTGAACTATGAACGACTGTGCTGATGTTACTTGGGAGTGTCCACCCGGGCCACTGTGGCGGGGTAACGTAATTCCTCAAGAAGCAAACTGTGTTTTCTTATCCGCTTGAAAAAGTCAGTATGATGCCTAAGCTAATAATTTCCAGCTCACCAACACTGGTGTCTCTTTTTACCGAGACACGCTGATTTCATTTTGGTAAAGAGCACCGACTAAGGGTATACTGACAATACTGGAATAGGTGAAAAAAACGATCTAAGTTTAATGCGTGAATAGAAAATAAGATTACCCGCGGGGGAAGGTGGTGAATGTAATATATTAGCTAACTGGGCCCCACCATGTAGCTAGCCGCCATGCTTAAGTTGACTGGGCCAGAAGAAATCATCTGAGTTTTTGCCTTTTTTTTTAAATCCTGAAGGATTTTTTGTGTGCCATGACTGTGCAGTTTCGGAGTTACGGGGCGACGCCTTTTGTTTTGCAAACTGGTTAAAGGAATAAGCTCAATTAACCAGATATGTTTTAAGTTCAACAGTGCGGAGAATTAATTTTTTTAAACTTGAGACAAACAGCTGTTGTCAAAGTACAATATCGGCAGTAGTTTGGCGTTGACCAGCGAGCTCTCAGGGTAATGTTTCTCTCAGCAGAAGTGGGCCTCTGAGATTTCACGATTTCCTAAGTCAGTTGTGTCTTAAAGCAGACCATGCACTTTTTTCATATGAACGCCCTTTCCTAATACTTCAGTACCATCTACTGTTCTCACTAACTTTGCACATAGTAAAAAAAACAAGAAGAAGAAAAAAGTAATTTGCAAGAAATCCCAAGTCCTTAATAGTGTCTTGTTTTTTGTGTTTTTTCATGATTCTTTTTTGTTTGTTTTTTTACTAGACTCGCAGTTAAAGTAAAATCATCTTCTTTTTTTAAATTTTTGTTTTAATTTTTATGTATTGGTTCAGATAAAGTGATAAATAGTTGTCTTTGTTAAGAAAACAAACACTTATTCATGGGAGGAGTTGGGATTGTTGTAGTTTCGTTTTAAAAAAGGGGAACTTATCAATTAAAGGAAGAGATAAAACACACAAATATAAACAAACATTGTAATATTGAACTATGACCAGAGCCCATGATCATGAACAGTACAGCCCTGTTTCTTAGTCTAAATTTGTCATACCTGTACTTACATTCTAGGCCAGACTCAGAAGCAGTCCCTTGCTGTGAGTCACACTCTTATATTCTGTTCAACTAAAATGTAGTTATCCCCTTGGATAAAATGTTATGTGTTACTAAGAGAAGTGAGACTTGAATGTGCTATGGATTCAGGTTTTGTACAGTTTTAGAGATGATGCTTTAGTTTATTTAGATATACCTATACTATACTGAGGTCCCCTGTGGTGTCCTGATAAATCATATATGAAGCATATTCAGCATTTCCTGTTTAGCTGCTGCACTGATTTAGAGTGCTGTAAACAGATGCAACAGCAAAACATGTTGTAAACCCAAGACAACTAAAATAATGTGAGTACAGTGACATGACTTAATAATGAAGATCTTGTCATCATTACATTTTCTTGTCTTTCAAAGATAAAGGGTGGACATACATTTTCTGTATGTATTCAGAGACTTGCTGCCCAAAGTTATCCACAATTGAACCCCATATTCTGGGCAAACAGTGCAAAACATATTCTAGAATAAAGTTTTCAACTTTAAATCAGTACACTAAACCCCGTGTCTCTTGAGAAATTTGAGTTTTATGTTGTGTGAGTGTAGTGCTGTGGTGTTATCACCTAATTGTAAAAGTGATTAATGGTATACAAACATGGCCCCATAAAGTAGTATGAAAGCATTCACAAATCATCTCTCAGGAAAAATAGGACTCACACAAAATTCTTTCCCTAAATTAATGGATATTTTGAACAAATATGTGATATATAAAGATGTGCATGTAACTGACATCTTTTTTGGTGTTTCCCTTTAGCCTGAGGAAATTGACGTGTTAATAGGAAAAGACCGGGAGGGATTCTTCACCAGTGGGCTGACCTTAGGCAATAAAAAGTGCTCCGTAATCAGAGACAGCCTCCAAATCGATGGCGACTGGACAATGGACATCCGGACAAAGAGTCAAGGAGGAGAGCCAACATACAACATTTCTGTAGGCAGAGCAGGCAAAGGTGAGCCCAAAGATATTCAGTGTTTTTATTTTGCATACATTATAGTAGTGCTACAATGACATTGTAGCCTGCTTTAATATAGTGCTATTAGTTTAGACACAGGTTCTGTGTTGTCAGTGCATGTCTGATAGATCTTAAATGCACCTTTCCTCAATATGTGACATAGTCTGTAAATCACATTATCATTTAGTCATTTGGTTTTGACAGGAAACAAGTGCATCTAAGCTAAATGTAATGTGAGGTAATACTCATTATGTTCCTAAGCTGTCTGGCAAGTTGAAAACAAGAGTTTTGTTAGATCAAGGTTAGATCAACTCAAATTGACTGTTTTTTTCAGGCGAAAGTTTTGCTAGTTATAGCATTTTGGAATTTAATTGAACATGGATGAATTATGTTATGTTAGCCTTGCTAACATAATCCTAAACAGCTGATTACATTTTTCTTCCACTTTTCCTGTTTTGCTGTTAATCTTTTGTACCTGTTGTCTAGTGAGTTTTTATAGTACTTTGCCCCAGACACTTATTGTCCCAAGTCAGTTCTGTTAAGATTTAACCTGTTCATTTTTACTAATTTCAATGATTCAAATTTTCACTTGAGTGTTATGATAAAACTTGAAAATATTATTGCATTATACCCTTACGTTGTGAAAATGATGTTGCATGGTTAAAGTAGTAAAATCCATATTGGGGTACCGTCCAGCCCTTAATGAGATGAATATTTAAATCCAGTTGAAGCTGTATCACTTGGCTGTAAACTTGTACAAGCTGGATGCTTGTCAAACAGTCAGTGATAATTGTTGCTTGTAAACAGAACGACCAGTCAATCTGACACATAATTCGTGCTCTGTGTAGCTGAAACACTTCAAAACAGAGCTCATAACTCTCTCATGGACCTCTGTTTGAGGGAAGATTTATTTCAAATTCACTGCTAAAAGCAATGTAATTAATTTATATCTGTTATTATGAGAATTCTGTTTACAGTGGATAGCTGTAATTACACTTTGCTGCATAAACATAAAGCTTTGATGTATTGTATCTCTTTAAATTAGCAATTATGCATTCTCTAATATCACACATATTGATACATATCAAGGTAATAAAAGCTTAGTCTCTTGTAAGGGACTTGCCTGAGAGTTGTGCCATTTCATGTTGCCTGTATGGGCCCCGATGCCTTATTCTCTTCACTTTTCCTGGACATTTCTAAAACTTTGAGGTGAGACTGTAACTGGTTCCTGTTCTACACACACCGGGCTCTCTCTTTAGGCCGGGATTTCCTAAACACTCCCTGAACTGCATGCATCTTCCTCCTTCCTGGTTAACACACCCCCTACCCTCAAAAGATTGAATCTGTTCCCCTGCTCACATGCTCAGGGCTCTTACATGTATTGAGGAGAGGTACCACAAGCATGCTCCTGTATCTGCATGTGTGCTGCATTAGTTATGGTTGTTAGTATTCAGTAGAAGTTTCACTTTCAGATTCTTTGCTGCTGGCATGGTGTTTGAGACTAGGCTTTTCAAGTGGAGTGCAGTAAATCAGATAGTAGTACACACTCGAAATTAACCATTAGCTAGTTATTTTGTTGTACATTATCAGCCATTTACATTAGTATTAAGTACAAACAATACCTGGTTTGGTCATCCAAATACTAACATCCATGGGCCTCCAGTACTGCCTAAAATACTGGATTAGGTTGCAGTAAGTATTAGAGCACAGTTAATGGTATGTAACAAACTGCTTTTGGATTGGTACACAGGTTGAGTGGTTGATACACAAATTACAGGTATCAGGAAAGAAAAAAATATGTTGGAAAATCTCTAATACCTGGTTGCTTGTATGCCTATAATCAAAGGTAAAAATGTTAGCCTGGGCTTATTGATACAAATGACCAAATCCACAAATCTAGATATGTGGTGATTATAATATGTGATTATAATCTGGTGGGTCTGTGACCAGTTTTAGGTCCCAACCATAATTTTAGGAAAGCACTGTCTGTATGCGCGAATTGGTCTGGTATGTCATACTATAGATTCATACAAGTGTGCCACCTGATGAATTATTGCTTTCAACCGCTTTTACTTTAAATCAACAAGTTGGATTCAGAATTCAGATGTTTAAAAAGACCTGGGGTGCAGTATTGCCAGTCCACACCTGGCCTTCAGTAATGTTTGTATAGCACCTGGCCTGGGCCTTGTCAAATTGTGATTGGGTGTAGTCCCCATCTAATAATGATTCTTATTGCAAGACTAGGGAACGCTGCTGTGGGAAAGAAGTTCTTTCATGAGAAGTCAGTGAAATATTAAACCCTGCTTTCAGTCTTTATGAAGGTCAGTCAATATAAAAGTGGTGTCATCATTTAAACTACAGCTTTGCGCCTCTTTCTGGTTACTTGGTCATCACAAGCGTGCAGACTGACACACAGCTTTGCATGAGTCTCTAACATTTTTTTCTCCTGCTGTACTTGCACTGTCTTCCTAATTGTAATTTGTGATGTCCTGTCTCACCACCAGCAGCACTGATGAGAAAATGAATGTTTAGGCCTGGTACAACATCCTTACCAAAGCGCCGCTGTGCTTTTTGTGCCATTGTCCTCCTTTGTAACTGTCCTTGTCTGCCTGTTGCTTTGGGCTCTGTGTTCTTCTCACCTGTGTGATCTCAGCACTTTCTCTAAATGTCCCTTCTCTGTCTCTTTTCTTTCAGTCTTGGTCTTGGTAATGGGCAAAGAAGGGGTCCATGGAGGCGGATTGAATAAGAAGGCATACTTGATGGCAAAATACTTGAGGGATTCAGGGTTTTAGTTTAGTTTTGACGTAGCTTATGTGGCTTAGTTAAGGGAGAGCAAAAAACACACGAAAAGGAAAACAAAAAATCACAAAACTTAAAACAAAGACAAAAAAAAACCAGTACAGTCAAGCTCATGTTTTCCATCCGAACAGTCCCATTAAACAAAATCCCAGGAGCATTTCTAGCAAGTGCAGGGTCCAGGCTCTGTCCTCAACAGTATAGCCCTACATTTAGCAAGGTGGCAATAAAAGTATTTTATTTTCCAGCCCTGCTATCATCATGTCTGTTTATTTATTTTGTTTTCCTTTCCTTTCCTTTGTGTACTCCAGCATTGGTTTTTGTCATGGGGAAGGAAGGTGTCCATGGAGGGCAGCTCAACAAGAAATCATTTCAGATGGCTGAGTACCTGAGGAAGTCCGGATACTAAAGCAGCCTGTACCCAGCCACCTAGCAGCTCACCCTTACCACCCTGTTGCATTTCACACTACTTCCAGTCCTAGTTGGTAGTTACTTTGTTTTTTCTTTTTCTGCCCTCTCTTCCCCCCCATTTGTTGTCCCATATTTTGTTGTCATCTTCCCCTATCCCACCCTCTTCCTGTAACACTTGCGCTGTGTACTCTTATCCCCTTAAGCACTCTAAGTTGATCCATAGCAAAGATGAGCATGTTGCTAACAGGATGTCATGATAAAACTGTACTTAACCAAGACCAGCAAAAAAATCCTGGCCTAACACCTGGACAATGAAGGCTTTAGTGTCAATTTAAAGTAGATATTTCTTTCTTTTTTCTCTTTCATGGTGCCCATTACTTAATTCCCCCAAAATCCATCATGCACAACCCCTCCCTCAGCAGTCAATGCCTTTGGAGCACTTGAGCGGTAATCAAGCTCGTCATGTCTTCCTCTTTTTTCCCCCCATCATGAGCGGGAGGAAAGACTGTGCATATCTTGGTCCACATTTGTTTCCCTCTCACACCCGCCAATACCCCACCACGCTCCTCCTGCCAAAATATTAAGTCCCTCCCCTTTCCCTGTTTCCCTATCCTGTTTGCTCAAAGCAGGCGACATTCAACACTTCACAGGAGACTCTCACACTCATCAAACACTACAGCCCTTACTCCTCTTCTTTCAGATTCGCTGCTTTATCCTGACTACAATTTTGAAAGGGGGAGGGGGGTGTTGGGGATGCTTGGATCAGCTCAGTTAACGATAGTGAGCCGGATTTACAAGCACTGGTGTCATCCAGGTGCTGGTAGCCTCTCCTCCCGTTCTATCAACCTCCCAGACTACACGAAAACCCATGGACATTCCACAGTAACAATGGCTCAGGCACTTAATACTGTTTTTGTTTGCCAGCTCCTGTAATATATTTTTTTATTTTGTTTTTTCAAAGGCTGCCATTTTTGGACAGTAGAAGTCCCAGCATATAGTCCACCTGGAGTGTGTCCAGTTTGAATTTTTTTTCTTTTTATAGGACCAAGTGTAGTCGAAGCTCGGGTGTTTATACAATTGCTCTAAATTATGTGAAGGATGACTGCTAACTTTTTTTGGATGAAGGAAACACTAACCAGACAGTAATACTTACTTTGGTTAAAAACATAAAGCTACAGGGAGGTAAGGGTAGGAGTATCTAAGGAAAATTTTCATTTCATTTTTTTTTTCTTTGTTTAGAAAACAAATGACTTCATTTGTACAAACCCATGCTGTGTTGACAACAAAAAAACTGTGGAATAAATTGCCTTCTACTCTATAGTCAGCTGAGCTCTGGGGTATTACATGGTCTGTCCACACTCAGTACTGCTAACTGTAACGTCCAACTGATTTAAAAAAAAAAAAAAAAAAAAGTACAACACACCCTTCAAAAAGTAGAAATGACACTCAATGGGAGATGGGATTGGTTGGAACAAAAATGCTTATGGTTGTCTTGTTGAAACTTAACTGCAGAACCTGTGTATCCTGTGCCATAATACAGAGAGGTCTGTTGCTGTTGTAATATGGATTTTACCCACTGTCCACTTAGAAGTCATTTCATTGGCACTTTTTTTTTTTCTTTTAGCTTCAGCTCCACTGTTTAGGCCTTGTGGGATATGTGTACTCATAAAAAAGCTGTTTCAAGTCCTATTTGCTGATTTATGTTCATTTCCTTTTCCTCACCACTATTTTTTTCTTCTATCTGGGATACAGTCTCTTTAATGCATCTGATTTCATATGCATAAAACCAAGAAATGCCATAAATTGATTTATCACCTTGTTTACAGACAGATCAAATAAATTTATTCCAACCAGAACAATGTTGCTGTCCTTTTTTTTCTCTCTCAACCTCAGTGCCTCTTTGAAGGAAAAAGTTCAACATTTTGTAAAAATACATTTTTTGACCAAGAGTGTGATGAGATTGATACAACTGATGTCTGATCCTTAGAGCACAAAGCTTCAGGTTAGCTTAGCACCAAGACTGGAAAAAATTAGGAAACCACCAAAAGGTAAACAAGTCCTCTTATGGAGAAGTTTGTGCCCCATGTCAAATTAATTAATTAGAAATTTTAGCTGCATATTTAACAAGAGTCTGCTTCAGATTACCAGTTTGGTCTGATTTTGCAGTGTTAAAATTCATTCAGTGATCTTGTTCCATAAGACAGACCCAAGGAAATAGTTAAACATTCCAAAAGTCAGATTTCTCCCCTTTGATGAAGCTGCTGTGTGTCATTGATGTAGAACACATGGTTGTGGCTTCATATAGTTATTTGCATAGTTGTTTACTCTCAGTATTCTTTGTTCAGTTTGATACAAGAGTGTTTGAGGTCCAAAGTTCATTTCAACTTCAAGGTCCATTACAGTAGCTGTACTGAAGCTTTTGATATCAATAGATTACAATTAAAAACTTAAAAGGTTAAAGCCAACATGGGCAAGAAGTCCTTGAAACGTCCTTGAAAATTTGGTAATTTAAACATCTGACAACTGGCCAAACGACCTACTGATCACATGACGCAATATAAAAGGGACCTAAAGAGACTTTCAGGATGAAACTGCTTTGACAACTGGCGGCCTTTTTTAAGGTGGATGCACACCTGAGAGCAAACTAAAACTCATTTATTTATAAACAATTTCCTTGTGCTTTTTTTGCCTTTCCAGTGAAGCTAACAGGAAATGGAGAGAGATGGGGAATAACATTAACCAAAGAGATTAGTGCTTGGCCTTTAAAATCTCTCCGCCAAACTGGAAAACCCTCATTTAGTGGTTAGAGGTAAAATTGCTCTCTTTAAATGAGAAATTATGGATATTTGACAAGAGTGTAGAGGTCCTATAATTTCCTCTTGTAAATGAGCCATACCAGACCCCAAACAGGCCGATTGGTATCAGATAATCAGGTCATTATCTAGTCATTAGAACAAGTTTCCTGGACGTATTCTTGTTAAACCTTAGATCAGTCCATGTCTCCAACTAGTACAACAAAAATCTGCATCTAAAAGTACTCAAAGTACAAACTGAAGGCCTTAAGGCAGAAAAGGGTAACTATTTAAATAATATGGACGTCATGCTGTTTGCTATATTACATCATGTTTAGAGTATTGTGAAAGTAAATAACCATGAAACGTTTCCTTGTTAGGTGTCATTTTTTTATTTTATGGAAGTGAATTCTGATTGAGTACATACATGGGCAGGAAAAAACACTAACGACAAAATTTATAAACACAAAAAGGCAACAGGTTTTTATGAACATAAATCAAGCAATGTTACGAAAAAAAACGAGCATATTTACTGTAAATCGTATTAAAATGAAAACAAAAAAAAAAAAGAGATCAGATAAATGTGTATGACAAGACCTATCAACAGATAACTGCTTGTGTTAAATGGAGTGATAGGTCTGGAGCAGCCAAAAGAAGTTCAATACAGGCAGCGTGGACGTCTCTCCACACGACAAGCTTAACCCACAACACTGTATGAAGTCACATGGAGAAGCACATTCTTTGAATGATTTTCTCAACCTGGTTTGGCTTCATTTTCTCTTAATGTGCATCACTGTAACAGATAAACCGTGGCACAAAAAAACTGACGGGAGCACCCAGGCTCTCTCATACATAAGAAATGAATTGGCAAACCATATTTGCTGCGGCTTGAAATGTCTCTATACTTGCCGACTGTTTAATTTTTACAAAAAGGATGCTGCGTAACGGGTCACGATGTTATCAGTGTAGCATGAACATGTATGTACAATTATGAAACATTCCCATTATTTGAAATGAACACAGGGGCAGAAGATAATCAAAAGGTACAGTTGTAACTTATTGTGATACTTATTTTTATATACAGTACTTTTACTTAACTTTGTGTCAAATGTGATCTTGTGTGTTTGGAGCCTCTGGACTTCTCCACTCATCTCTGCATGACTATATGTAGTACAGTATGACAGTCTACTGTACATTGGTGTCACCAGCCCCTCAGACATGCTCCCTGACTTCCTGACACACTTAGAAATCAGCACTTCATCCGTAATCATGTTAAAAATAAAACTTAAGATTGGTATTTAAACTTGCAAAGAGACAATGCATTACAATATCATGTAAGCAGTGAAAGAAGAATTCATTTGATAATCTGTTTTGTGATCCCAACAAAAGTCTCTGTGAGGTTGGGGTGGGTGCGATTTCTAGCAACCAATCATACCAGCCACCTGTCAGTCAAGCTCGGGGCAGGTCCAGCTCATGGGCCTCAGAGCAGGGCTGCTGCATCTGCACCACCACAGTCTCCACGGTGACCTCCTCCTCGCTGTCGCTGCTGTCCAGCTCGTCGTCCTCGTACTCAGACGACTCCTGGTCTTGCTCCGAGCGCGACGCCCCCGACATGGTGCCGAAGGAGTGGGCACTGGTTGAGGCCAGGGAGCGCAGCAGGGGGGTGCTCTCCGAAACCTCCTCGTTCTCGTCGGCGCCGCTCTCCCCATCCTCTGAATCAGAATCGGAGTCACCCTGCGAGGGGACCACCTTCTGCTTGCATACAGGACACGTCTTCTTAGTTTTGGTCAGCCAGGGGTCCACACACTTACTGTGGTAAGCTGAGGACGAGAAAGGAGCAATCAGTGAAAAGTATTTCATCAATTAACAGACCCTGTGTGTCATTTCTTTGTAGTAAAATATTAAGTGTGGCCATGTTTTAAATTTTCTCGTCCAAACCAATACCAACAATGATTTTATCATACGTAACGCCATAGAGTTCTGGGGTTGTCCAAAACTGTTAGGACACATTAATAAGCCACACTGGGTGCAATGTTCATTCATTGTAATGAATGTGTGCACTGTAATTTATTCTGACTGGATCCCAAACATACCTCTGCCACAAAACACGCTAAAACACCAAATCTGTGGTGAAAACAATCTTAAAACAATTTACCATTTACTCCTGTGTGAGTAACTTTGATTGTTACTTCAGCTGTGAGATGTAAAACAAACTATTTTGCCTTTATTTCCCCCAATTATGTACACTTATGAATATACATCTTTAGTTAGAACATGTGGGCCTGTTGGTTTTGGTCTTTATTAGGCATTTGATTATTTACAAAATCAAATTATTGTAAGTCTTTTTCAATAGATAAAGAATTTTTTTTTTTTAAAAAAAGAATATAAAAGAGGAAAATCTTATTCCATTTATAAGAAATAAAAAAGAATAAACCTTAAGATCTAATGTAAAGCATTATAATAACAGGCCCACAGCAATGACGGGTTAGTGAGTTTGCCTGGTGTGTCACGAGTTTCAGAAAGGTTAATGGGTCAGGCGCAATGTAGACTCACCGTGAGAACATGGCAGGACTCTGAGTTTGTCGCCCTCCTCATATTCATCCAAGCAGATGGCACATACATCATAGTTGTCCCCTAGATCAGAAACAAACGATACATATTGTTCATCTGACTGTATTTAAACTGAACACATTTGTATCATAAAAGACTTCCTAAGCTCAATTTATTGCTCAGTAGGAGTGCACTGTTGCCAGATATCTGTAAGGCTCTGATGTAGCAGGTTTCATAAACAGCTATGAATTCATACTCGCTGCTGAATATCAGCTGTCTGTAGATTGAAGTGAGATAAGCAAGTTAAGTAAGTCTTTCTTTTGATTGGCATCAAATGGCCCTTGTTCAGTGTCATAATTCACTTTGACTTGTGCAGTTACAAAAAATAGTGAATGAATAACAGTGATTACGTTTTAATAACTGCACAGCTGATCTCGGATTATATCACATAGTGCTGCGTAAGTACAAGTGAGAGGTCTAATGACACAGGTTTGAGCCGCGAGTGTGTTTTCTTGTTATTATGAGTGCTCGAGTCGCTTCAAATTTCCTGACATTCTTAGTGTCCGTTTCCCGAATATGTCCCAGCAGTCTACCATCTAATTCTGATCCATGCATGGAGAATCGGCGCTTAACCGCAGGCACTGCATTTCCTGGTGTTACAGGAGGTGCTAAGTCTCTCTGTGCACTAAAAGCTCAGGAATTTATCAACGCACTCCCTTTCAAATTCCACAGCGTTCTTCTCCTTTTCCTTCCCTTAGTCTTCCCTGCCCGGGCTGGGAAGGAGGGAAGGAGGGAAGGAGGGAGGGAGGGAGCGGGGCTGTAGGCCGGTGTGTTTATGTAAGCTCTAAATGAGCATGTTTTCCCCGACTGCGCTCTCTGTGTCCGTGCCAGGGCTGCATGTGACCGTATAAGGATGGGGAGTCACATCGGCCAGCGCCCCCCCCCCCTCCTCTTCCTTTTTCGCTCTCTGAGCGTCAGCAACTTCAACTCATGGCGATGATTTCAACTCTGCTCCCTTTTCCTCTTTACGGTTTTCACCGCTCCAAAACATCTCCATCATTATCATCCCCATCCTTTTTCTTTTTTTTTTTCACCTGACACTTGTCTTCCTTTTTTTTTTTTTTGACTTTAATCCAGAGCTGCCTCCATCTTTTTTCCTGTCTTTCTCACTGTCCTGGGCCAGTGCTGAACAGTTGGGGTGAGGGAGAGGGAACGTTTGTGCAGGCATGGATCCAGTATACACTCAGGAAATGCTGAACTGTGGCACTAACTGAGCTATTCTGAGTGTAGCAGAGAAATAAGGTCCGGTGACGCTCTGAACTCTGTGACTGCTTTGTGAAGACATTGTGAACTTGGACTGGTATCCTTACAAATCATGTCATTCTAATTTTGTTTTAACAAACTGGGTCTTGCCGTTTTGCAGTTCATTTATCCTCAGGGTAACAATAACACTAACACCGGGTTAATTGGTGAGATCTGATATCTCAGCAATTAGTGAGATCACCAAAAAATAAAATAGATTGGCAAGAAATGAGTTTTTACAGTTTAACTTATTGGGTGCAGGCCATTTGTTGTGTAAAAGCTTTGGGCACAGGTCATGTTTAAAACTAGATATTTATCGAAATAATTATGTAATTTATTAGAAATTTCTATTCTGACTGTACAAATGATCTGAGTTCATATATGTCACATAATGGAAGAAAGAGAAAGTATAACTGATGTATTACAAAGGAAGGATTGCCAAATATAAAGCCCTGGTTCTTGAGTTGGATTCAGGTGTCAGCTTTGGCAGTGCTGAACCTCAAAGACAGGGTTTCTTGGTTCTTTAAACCTGCTTGATCATCTGACAGCTTCTGTCTGTGCTTCACTTTTGTATTATCAGAGTAATCGTTGTTGTGAAGCTTTTTGCATTTACTACAGTGATTACAATCTTATCATAACTGATAACAAGTCTGTGATCACCGTCGATGGTACAAAGCAGGCTCAACGTTGTAATAACCTCGAATGATCATTTTACCACTTCTTACCTAACTCTGGTGACTTAACGTGTTTTTCTACATAGTTCCAACTGAACATGTTACATAAAAACACAGCATATGTCACGCTATCTGTACATGAGTGCCGTATAGTGTCATATGTCTTATGCTTCGTCACATTATTTAGCCAGTCTGTACTGTGACACCAGGAGTCAACTCTCATGCACCAATGTCCTCAAGATATTTTGCTTTGTGCAACATGATTTGAAAAAATGTGAACATAATTATGTTTTTGAATCTAAGAAAAGTGTCCGGCTGAATGCGAAGCCTGAAACAAACTCGGTTCTCTGTGCAGTGAGAGACATGCAGAGCACTGCAGCAGAACATAATTCAGTCTGGTCCGGTCATCCCTCGTCACGGAACAAATTACAGCACTCCTGCTGATCAAAGAGCCTGCTGTGGATGTTAACCCAGCAGCTCCTACCAGTGATCAGCCTCAGTAATGTCATTACAGTTTCTTATTGCCCACACATGAGCCGAGACTCACTTTTAAAGAGTCTTACAGGTACAGTGCAGAATGTATAAGGAGCAGTTAGAAAAAGAAAAGAACTGTTAGCTGGATTTTTTCAAGAATAATAAAATACTGACTGCATTAAACATATTGTGTGCTTTTTTTGTGTCTCAATACACTATACCCTTCTTTGTGTTTTGAGCTGATGGTAAAATCTGCTTTTTATAGTCGACCGAAAACATAAAGTTCATGGTTTGGCAATGTGTGCACTTCTGGAGATGTTGGGAATCCCTTGCATTCACGCTTTGGGGCTAGTAGCACATCTTAAAAAGGACTTGGGAGCCTGTGCAGCTCTTCTCCCCTCCATTTTCCATTAATCAGCCAGCTGCCAGCATTCCTGAATCTCAGAGGAACCTCACTGTCCTACTGAACTTCGGATGAGCAGTGAATGTGCGTAGCAGAGCGAGAGTGAGCTGGCGGGCGCAGGAAAGAGAGGCTGACAGAAAAAAACTGTGTAAGAAGTTCAAAAAAAAAAAAAAAAAAGCTTTTGAACAGTTCAACAATGCTTGAGTCGACCAGACAAGGGCAACTGGCACTGAGGCCAGTGAACTAAGAGACAGAGAGAGCTCCTCTGTACTGACATCAACATGCCTCACACACAGACGGCTGAGACACTGCAGCTGCTCCGTTCACTGCGTGTCAGTGTGCATTTCAGCTCCCTGCCTATGGTTTGGATGAGGGGAGGGGTCTCATCTCATGAGGGGTGACTCATCACATGCAGGGTGGGTTCAGCCTGCAGGTCAGGGGTCAGAGAAGGAGACAGAGTCCAGCCTCTCTCAATCCAAACAAGGGGCTGAAAACAATCCGTCCTGGTTTCCTTAGCCACTGTCATTGTGTTTATTTGTGTGCACAGGTTTTTTTGGCTTCTACATGTGCTGGACTCTACTGAAACCCGCCACCCAGAGGGCCAAAACTCACTGTCAAATGTTAGGCGGACAGCCTAAGTAGGGATGACGCAAGGCCCTGCAATAACACCAGGGCCTAAATCAAGTTAATGGCACAACCGCGCTGCACGCTGACAGCCTTGGCAGCTGGTATTACATAATCCTGTACATTGACATAGATCCTATGTTGCATGCTGCTGTTCAGACCGCTATTGTGCGTCAATTACATGGGTGCGTAGCGTGGTTTTCATTAAGGCATTGTGCACCATCCGTACAGACTCTCTTTGTGCGAGCCACTATTCATTTTAGCCTGTGCACTCACATTTCCATCCATGCAAGTCTGACGCTATCCAATACCACCATCAACTCTGGCCCAAATCTATACCAGAACCGTCAGGATTATGCACATGCAAATAATAAAAAGGTATAAATTAAATACATACTGAAAAACAGTCGGAGCAAGAACTATGCGGAAAAAAACCCACCAGATTAAGAGAATGTCTGACGAAGTGTTTGCAGAGTTGATAGATGTCTGATTTTGCCTGTCTAAGCTCCTCTGCCAGAGAAGGTGGGTGTTGGACAGATACACTCATCAGCGGAAAGGCATCATGCCAGCACAGCAGCAGATGAGGCTGTAGCTGATCAGCTAGTTAACACCTTCCCGAAATGACTTAACTTGCCTTGAAAAGAAATCACATCATGTAGCAATTATAGTCTCCTCAGCCTTCACGTATAAACAGTGTGTTTGCACAGATGTGTGCGCGAGGGCTGCATACAATTATTCCTATGCAAAGTCTGAAATATATGAACTTGAAAGCAGAGCTCTGGCCATGCTTATGCACAGCATCTAGTGTTGGAGCAGAGAAACTGCAAATGGAAAGTACTGCCAGTGTCACAGGAATCTCAACATCCACACATGTTCTTTATTTCGTTTGATTAAACACACAATTAGTAATTTTCTCTAGCTAGAAGCAGATGTATAGCCTAATTATTGTCAAAATATATAAGACATTTGTGAGTGGTATGGGGAAAAAAATATAATATGGCTGATCTTGCAATACTGGGAGATCTGGCAATCCATGCACTCAGCAGGGAATGCATTTTCAGAGAGTGTACAGATCTGTTTGGTGAGAGCACAGAGGGGCTTTTGAGTAGGTACAACTTCTCAAGACAGATATCCTTAGTTCACGCCATAACTTGGAACCTATGTTAGAGAAAGACACTAAACCCACAAAAGCCATTCCAGAGCACATCCCAGTCCTGTTCACCCTGGGGTTTTTGTCCATTGGCATGTTTCAGCGTGAAATTGGCCATATATCGGGCATTTCCCAGCCAATCATTGCCAGCAGAGTTTCGATGCCACATTTTCCCTGAGCCAGAATAACATCCAGTTCCCTTGGAGGAATCCACAACAAGCTGAGATCAAATGAGGATTTCAGACCGTTGCTGCACTTCCAGATACAATAGCAGCAATATGCTGCACCCACATAGCAATAAAAATGTCATCACACAACAAATTTAATTATATCAACAGAAAAGGGTTTCATTCAATCAATGTACAGCTTACTTCACTGCACTTTTGTCCCAGTTATACGTGGCTGTTGCACTGAGGAACATATGACTTTTACCAGGCAGGCAAAGCTCAGTGGGTGTTTTGTCTCCAGGGAGAAACTGTTAAAACTGTTGAAGATGGTTGACTTAGTGGTAAGTTTCACAACATGTTTAAAATGCTATTGCTGGAGTTGAGTACAGCTATGACAACATGATTCACCTGTCTATGACCGAGGTTATCCACTGAATCCACTGTGACTCATGACTTCCATAACCAACTCGATGACCCAACAGGAGCAGAATCATAACCAGCCTCATGCAGGCTCTAGTCCCAACGATGCATAGGAAAAGGACCAATAGGACGGTAAAGCAACAATGGAACAATATGACAGTATTAATACACACACAAAAAGGAGCTATTGAGGCCATAATGTCGCTGATGAAAATGCATCAAGTTTGTATTTCAAGAGACATGTTGGGCATTTCCCAATCACTTCAATACAACTCCGTGGGCGCTGGAGAAACTGCTGTGTTGATTTAATCAACACGCTGATTGAATCCTTAAAAATCTTTGCAGCAAACTATCTGCACTTCAAAATACGACACGATGACACGCTTTGTGATATTTTCTGTAAACTCTGAGCATGTTAAAATTATTGATTGCTGCTTTAAAAGCAACCCGAACTAAACAGTGCTTCTGTTCGCTACGGTTGCATCTGTTCAAAGCCCCCAGAGTCTAAGCTCAGCATTATCTGTTGCAGCAGAGGCCAAAGGCGCCATTAGGCATTTTTCCCACACACACACACAAACACATACACATACACCAGCGCTTTGAACCCCAAGTTCAGGCACGCTGCCCAAAAATCTCAGGATGGAAACTGGAAATGCTACAGCTGAAAATTCCTTGTGTGTCACAACATGGGGCTCATGAAATACAAAAAAAAAACTACTATCAGCATGCTGTAAACAATGACTGCTGGTTTCTGATAAGCTACTGTAACAGCAGCTCCGTGCTTCCGGCTCATCACTGTTTCTGATCTACACGTGCAGTGAGCTTCTTCCTCCTCTTCTGTTACATTTTTTTGGGGTGGCACTTTCACGTGGCCACCACTGCCCGCATATCATAAGAGAAGGCAGAATCTGCCAAATGATCTTAAAGGGTTCCCTTCTCATGACATATTGCACCCCATAACACTGTTTGACTCAGATATAGAGTTTTTTTTTACTTTATGCATTCTTAGGTTGAGATTTGGGCATGTTATGCTAATAGCTACTGATGCAGCCTCAAGCCAAAATCAGAATGAGGAGCAGACTTCATGAGCTCACTTTTTCGAATTTGACACTGAAAGGTTATTTTAGTTCTCAAACTTGTAGCTGTCTTCAGACCCAATGAACTGATCAGATGTGGTGCAGCTCCTTAGCAGGGCTTTCTGACACTTTTTTTAACGTATGCAGTAGTAGTTGGCTACTTGCTACAGTAACGGTAAAACCTTCAGAAAACAGAAGTAATGTCCCACTACTCTCAGTTCCTCCCGTTACAGCCATGCCATGTTTTAACCAGGACACTCGGTTCTTTGCCAAGCTAGCATTGCTCCAGAGCGCAGAGCTTAAAAGGTGATTAGTTAAGGTTTTTTTGGTTTTTTTTTTCTCCTCCGTGTAGCCAAATGCTCTGACTCAGCTGACAGGAGCGCCGACACCGACCAGGAGACCGTTTCCTTGACATCTGAACTCCCTGCAGCGGCCAAGGTCGACTGCAGCAGAGCCTGGGTGGAAACCCTGAGTCAGAGTGGGCACAGCCACCAGAGCGCACAAACCACAGAGCCTGACGTGATTAAAACGGCCATCTGAGTAACACACGCTGCTTTTAACTGCCGAGCTGCACGTGCATCTGTTACTGCCAGCCGAGGAGGAGCAGCTCGGCTCATAACCCCCTCAATTAGCAGCTTTGCAAGGGGGATACTTATTATTCACCACCCATAGTCTACAAAGCTCCTTGGTGTTCCCCTGCACAGCTGATTGTAGTTGGGGCTTTCCAGTCTGTAAAACACAGCTGCCGGAGGAAATGCAGCCGACTCGGAAAACCTCTAAATACAAAGACAAAACTTAGTTGACCAAAGCACAAAGAGGATTTGCAACGCAACACAATGCTATAGCCTGTTTGACCCTTGTACCCAGAGAGGGGGGGAGCCAAATCTAAAACGGAGCTTAAAAAAAAAAAAGCAGAACATATTGTCCATCTGTTCAACAAGTTCCGGATAAAAACCAAAATACACTTAACTTTCAACCCCTGTCAGGCCTCTGGCATCCCTGAGAACACATACCAAACTATCAGTCATGTGTCCAGTCTCAACAGAGAGGAGCTCTAATCTGCCCACGGAGGGCTTTGTGGAAAAAATCACGTCCATATTAATCCGATTAGCTCCAAGGTGCAGAGCTCCAGGGAGGAATGATGTGTCGTAATGCACTGATGACATCTCTTTTCTGGGCCAAATCATGTGAGGAAGGAAGAGCCTGATAGAGGAGTAAATAACATCCCTGTAGACTCTGAGGTGAAAGGTCACAGTCAGGATAAAAAACTGACAGAAATGATTTTTGATCTGTTATTTTAGGCAGGTTTTTACAATCCTGGTTTTGATTTGGAGTGTGGACAGGATGTGGCACATGAAACACTTTCAATATAACCTCTGAATCACTAAACGAAAACAACCTGCGTTTACAGCCAAATGCATGATGTTTATCCCTGTGGAGTGTTTAATGTAGGATGTAAATGGTGCATTCACAGGTCATTAAGACGTTTCAGTTTGCCTCCATACCTTTCTTGTACTTGTGGATGGGAAGTTTCTTGAGTTGATCTTTACGCAGGCGGCTCCTCCGAGCACGGTGTCGATCCTGGACAAACTTGGTGATCTGAGAACAGTGGAAAAATGAATAAATATTTGAAGATCTCATAAAATTAGTCCACAGCACAGATGCCCTTGCCTCTTGTTGGGTCAGTGAGTCCAAAAAACTCTGATTTCTGCCATTTCAGCAAAACTCTTACATTAAGAAAAGTAAAATGGTTTGAGCCAAAATGAAATGCTAGACTTCGGCCTCCTGCTGTAACACCACATCCAGTCACAAGCGGAAGGAGAACCTGACAGAGAGCCAACTTCAACTCAAACTGTTATGTTTTTCCTGAAATTACTAGGAATGTTAAAAGGAAATCGTTGTGTTAACAGTTTTTCTAGTTCTTGGCAGGCAAACCTACCTTTTTTTTTTTTTTTTAACTACACTTTTCGATCACCAAAGTAAAAGATCTACATAAATGTCTGATTACCATCTGCATTGATATACGCTCAGTTAAAATGAAGAGGTCTTGAACTGAACCTACCATGAAAACAACAATGAGGATGAGGCAGATTCCCACGATGATGAGGAAGGGGATCAGGTAGTATTCGAGTGGCAGACTGAAGTCTGGTATGAGGACCACACGTCCCCTGGAAACACAAGCACAAGCCGTGGCAAACACACCGAATGTGACGTCAACAGCGGCTTTTTGGAGCTGTTCAGATCAAATCAGGAGTTTCCAACAAACACTGCAGGTTTGAGGGGCGGTGTGGGAGTGTCACCCCTTTTAAAAATACACATTACTTGTAAGTCTTCAAACTTCCTTGTGGCAGCTCTGCCTGGTCTGACCTGCTGATTGGCCACTACAGCAGGACTTTGGGCAAAATCTGATTCTACTTTAGTTTTCACTGCAGGGCTGCTGTATTTTTTTTTTTTCAGATCCCTCTACAAGCTGCACAACCACGGTCTAATCAGACTGCCTACTTTAAAATGAATGGGAGAACCTGTGTTTTCTCTCCATGACGCTTTATTTTTTCTGAATGAGCCTTCGGGGCAGCATTTTATAATAGCTTGTGTTTGGGTTCATTTTAGTGTTTTTCTTATAAAAAAAAAAAGAAAAAAGAAAAACAGATTATGCCCTTCAATTAATTTGGGGTGCGGGCCTTTACTTCTTCTCGCAAAACTGCCTCTAAAGCTGACTTTCCTCTGCACAAGTCAAATCTGTAATAACCAATGTCGTCTAGACTGACAAAACCCTGCCGATACCATGTTTGGTGTTCATTCCTCTGCAGAAGATTTGGGAATAACCCTCATATATTTGGATGGTATCTGACAAGCATTTACACGCATACGCATGCACACACTCACGCACAGACACATACACAACAGCTGATTAAATGTTGAGAAAAGGTACTTTAATGCTGTGATTCTCTCTGGGCTTCTCTGACAAGCGGAGACATTTCATTAGCAAGTCTGCAGCAGTGGCAACACATCACAAGCCAAATCCTCAGCCTTCATATATTATGGTACAAGCTGCAGGTATTATTATTCTACAACAATACTGGAATAAACTTGTGAGGATGAGCTGAGGAAAAAAGGCTTTTCAAAAAAAAGCAGCCATCTCTTCACAATGTTACACTGAAAGAACTGTGACTTGCCTTGTGTGAGAAGAAAAAACCTGCTTCAGTTTATATTGATGGGCAAGAAAATGAGATTTGGGTTGAGACTTACCCTTTTTCATATGTGTAGTCTTCTTTCAGAGAGTTGGCAGTCTCCTCGCTCACAAACACAGAGGGAATATCTATCTGCTTCATAACATCTACTAAAAGGCAAAATAAAAAAGTTATAATGATGTATTGTGTGACTGCAAATCAATGATTGACTCCTTTAAAAGACAATAAAACTCTTTTCAAAGAAAAAAATAGAACAAAATGTGTTTGTAGTACATACAAAGAGTAATCTAAACATTTCAGAATACGACTAAGAAATCTTTAGTGACACAAAGTGACGAGAAAATATCTCAACAGCTGGCTTTAAAAAGTGTGGAAAACATCAGTTTGTGAGATTTAAAACATGCTCTTCTTAAAACACAAACCAAGAAGCCTCGTGGATAATTTACAACTGGTTTCTGACTGTGCTGCAGCCCTTGAGTGAGAACAGTAGGTGAAACTTTCCGGAGAGAAATCCCCAGATACTATCATATCACAAAAGTGGGTTATAGCAGGAACAATATGGATCCATAAGCATTGAGTGTTATGGTGCTGCAAGGCATCAAATCCTCCCTAGTCTCTAGTATATCTGGAGACCTGAAATGGACTCTGACTATAAAAAAACTGCACAGCTTCTCCTCAGGCTCGGGGTTTAACGGGAGAACAAAGGCACATCATCTGTCACACACACAAAACAAGCAGCTGTGTAAGATGTTAGATGCTAATGTGTTGATGTGTAAGGAGGAGGAGGTATCCGTGGCAACTTACGATCATTGGATCCCATGCTGATTAAGTCATCGGAGTCCACATTGTGAACAATGGCTGCCTTGTACCCGGCTTTCTGGGCATTGAGGACCTGCAAGGAGACAAAACATTTATGCTGACGGATCCCCTTTGGTGCCATCACCTGGCGATAAAAAACTAGGCTGACATCAACTGCTACTATAAGGCTACAAAACGCCCCTAATGAAGGTAGTGTGTGTGTGATAACAGTGGTTTTGAATCAAATAATGTGACCAAATCTGATTTCTGAGTTTTCAGTCTGTCAGTACTTTAACTGCAGCAGCAGTGTGAGAGAACAATAGAAATCATGGGTAAAGAAAACAACGTGGATTCACAGCAGCTGTCAACAACATGGCTAAGGCCTGTTCTCCAAAAGGGTTCGCAAGAGAGATATTTGCATCTAACACCCAGACATTTTGTTCCTCCATGACAAACACTCATCGCTCATCTCAGCTGACTGAGCTGTAACTGGAGAACCGAAACAGGAAGCGTTCGATGATGAAGGGAAACAGGGGGTGCGAAGAGAGTCACATAGTCAATGCTTAGTGGAACAACGGACAAAGGTCAGAAGGTTAAGAAAGATATTTCATGCTAGGAAGGTAAAATTAATGCTAAGAGTCTGCACACTGGTTTTATTCTACTAAAAAACATCTCATATCTGATTTTAATGTTTAATATCCAGCATCTTCTCCTGTTTATACATGCTGCAATTTCTTATTTTATGTAACAAAGTTCGTCACAAAGTCATGTGCCTCGGAACGAAACACTTGAGTCAAATCTGCACACTTGTTTCCAGACGAGATTATTTGTTAAAGAATAATTTTGGACACATCATGTGATTCAAATACTATTTAACAAAATGGCAAAAATTAAGAAAACAAAACAAAAAGCGGCTGTAGCACCTACAGTGACTGACAGTCCAAAAAAAAAAAAAAAACTAAAACACAAAATAAAATCTAAATCACAAATGTTTGTCCATTTTACGAGAAAACAAATTATTCTTTCATTAGTCATCAAAATCTTAATACTACAATTGAGTTGAATCTCCATATTTGAATCCAGTTTGGTTGGATTCGGTAAGAAGCCATGTGGCTTTTGGTTTCTTTTTAACTGGGACAGCAGTTGCTGCTCTGGTTGTGTGCGTGTATATGCATGTTTGTGCATGTGTGTGTGTGTGTGTTAAATGAGTTTAAATTGCTGTATAAACATGTCACCACATCCACACATTCATTAATCATAACTCCAAAGATAAAAAGGTTAAGCCTCTCGCTGCAACATAAAAACAGCTTTCAACCGAGCGTAACCTGTTTACTTTCTATTTGTGTGTGTGCGTGTTTGTGCTCAACTGTTATCCTCTAAAAGGTAATTTATTTTTTTCCTTCTCAAATCTGTCAACACCTACATATTCAAATTCACAGAAACAAGTGGGACGCAGCAGTGTCAAAGTCGACGTCGAGGCTCAATTATTTTAGTGTAAGTTGTGGTGGAAAGTGTTGACGACTTAAAAGCCGAGTTTTCTCTCAGGGGGGAGCCTAGAAACATAGATTGAATGTTACATAACACAATAGCTTGCAAATCAATTTTGCTAGACCGTTGTGTTGCAAATGTGATTGTGATTACATAAATATAATAAAAAGGAAAGCTGCACCAGAAATAAAAAAAATGCACAAACGCTGGTGGTCTAAGTGCATCTCATACGTGCTGCTGCCTGACTATGATACTTTGACTTTAAGTATGAAGTGTTCGTGAGTGTAACACAAATCAATTACTGGAAAAAATGGAAGACACATGTCCAAAAAGCCAGTTTTTCTGTGTGATTTTGTGAAAGTGGGTTAAGGACAATTGGTTACAGTTACTTAGAGTATAGAGATGTCCTCAGACTCATGTACTCGCAGATATCCAACCAGCATTATGGGCAGTATCCCAGGAGGTTTAGAGACAGATATATGTATCAAAACAACCCTGACAGACCAATTTTATTTGAACTTTGCTGTGCTAAAGACAATTTAAAAAAAAAAAAAGGATTTCAGCAAAGATTTTTTCAGCAGCAGAGGGCCATGTGTGCTGCATCATGGATGCAGGGGAAACTGATGCAATAAGGATGTTCCACCTGGTGGGCTGTTTTTGTGGCTCTGACACACTACAGAGGCTACAGCATCCTGTTCAGCCATTGTTGAGGCTGATGGCTCAGTGCAGATGTGGTGGAGGAAATAGGATGTGACAATATGATCCTGGAATGAATCATTATGTGTTCTTAACCGATGCAGAAAGACTTGGGATAGAGGATGTTTCCTCTTTAAACTGAAGGGGGAAAAACAATTTTCATTGAATCATATAAATGTCATTCAAATCTATTCATAAAAATAATAAGTACAAAAGGTGATGATCCCCAAGTACCAGAAACAAAATTTTAACAGAGAAAGGGAAAATCAAATCCTATAATTTAATACCTCTTTATTCAAAACAAAAAAAAAAACTTAGTGTACTGATATAATAGATTCAGTAATTTTAGCACAAAAAAGGAAAAGTTTTGATGCAAAACATTCAAATTAAAACCAACTTACAGAAAAATCCATCCCAAAACTTTAACACTGTAATAAAGAAGCTACACTTTGTGAACCTCACACTTCTGGTGTTTTTTAGAGCCTGACTGTTCAGCCAAACCAATTGGTTGCTACTTTTGCTTTCATGCCATTTTTCTGTTCCTGTACTTTATCTCTAACAAAAGATAACATCCTAATTCTTAAACCCACCTAAAAAAAAAAAAAAAAAGCTATGGCTGCCTTGCTTGTGTCCACAGTCAGTGAGAACTGCACAAAACTTTGACGGACAGCATTTCAGATGTCTGTTATCAAGATAAGAGCATGAAATGTCAAGTAAAATGTTGTCCTCTTATCAACAGTAAACAGCACATTTTGGTTATCAGTGCCTGAGAGTCAAGGAGCAGTTGCTTCTTTAGAGATCCAGCCCTTATGTCACAATTTGTGTAAAATGTGCTAAATTATTGCTGAATAAAAAGCAGGTTAAAGCAGGCTGAAGTACTGTGGATACGAAATAAAAACTAACGAGAAAGCACTGGACATCACAAATTATTATCTAACACAAGTAAGATCAATTTAAAGGTTAGTTTTCTCCATTAAAATCACTGCTACCTGAAGCCACAGAGGAAAAGCGGATGTTAATTATTAGTCAGAGCATGTGCTACCCTCCTGTGGTAAATCACCACCTGATCTGCAGCCTGACAGAGAGAATGAGACTATGATGTTTGGAGGTGCAGAAAAAGAAGTAATTTGAGTTTAGGTCACACTCTGAAACATCTAAAAAAAGTCATCTGTTCTGTTTAACGGCAGAAGGTCACTCACACTAACCTGAGCAATCAGTGGTTGTGTGAGTGCAGTTAGCAACCTCCGGCCTTTTCATACCAGCATTGTATTCCGTTATGATGCAAGGAAATCCATTTAGACCTGAGAGGGGTGAACAGTGTACGTTTGTGCGTGTGTGAGAGTGTATTGTTGCCTGCGTGGATGCTAATGCGGAGCAGCACTGTCTTTTGTCCGTTCCTTGTCACTGTGATTTTACGCGCAGGCATACGTGAAGCAGCGCGTATGGCAGCAGCAGCAGCATTGTGATCCCATGTGTTGGCTTGTGAGGGTGTATTGTGTGGAGGTATGAATGGCTACTGTGTGTATGTGTCTAGAGGCAGACTGTCTGGATAAGTAACGCACACACAAAATATTGCTTCTGGATGTGTGTTTGTGCGTGTTTTTGGAGGAATGAAAAGTGAACTATGTGGAGGAAGATTTCTGCCGTGCTTGACAAGGCTGTGATTGTAAACAGACTGATGAATGATTGTAAAATTTTTGACAATTAATCAACCAAATCATTATCATTAAAACCAAAGAAAAGGGTATTCATGATACTGATAATAGGGGAGCGCGACTGGCCATAATATTACGATGGCATGTTCAGTAATTAATTGAACAGCTAACTCAGCCTGGTGTTTGACTGCATGCTCTTCTCCTCTTCTTCCTCTTATATCCTAATATTGACTGAATGAGTTCAAACTTTTTTCTTTTTCTTGTCCAATTTGCAGGGCATTGCTCTGTCTGATTTCTACACAGCAAACAGAAAATGTCACAATCAATCCACTGCCACCTGAACTGAATCAGACAGATACTGACATTTACCACCTCGTGGTCATTACAGCTGTACAGTACAGCTCAATTTCAGCCCGTGAGCCCTTTGTTGAGCTGCTCAGCTCTTTTCTTTTCAAGTTAATGTTATCAAACCTCTTGTACTAATGTAGTAATTTTTTTTTGAAACCTCAGAGGAGCCAATGATATAACAAATTCCCCCATTTTGTACATTCAGACCAAAAACAACCTAGCGGTAAAACAGTGGAAGCAAGTTGGTGAGGACACGACACCCAAAAGATGACAGAGACAGATAAATCATTTTAAATAACAATTTTAAAGGCTTAGTAGACTAGAAACATCAGAAAGTGGTTTGTAATTCTTGCTAACAGGATTTCACAACTTTAGACACTTGACTGCGTGGCAGCTACTTTATCTTTTCATCAAGATAACTGGCTGTCATGACCCCGAATTGCAGCAAAAGCTGAAACTGGTTTAGCCACAGATTAGCTCCTTCAGTTGAAAAAAAGAAGGTTGTTTGTTCACAAGCAGGGCTCCGGTTGGTGTGAATGCAATTATATATCTACAACGTCTGGCATGTAAAAATTTTGATATGCCAAATCTGCAGTTTCATGTGAGAAAAAATTCAACACTACAGTGTTTCTGCATAAATTGTACTTTGAATCACATTATGTCTTAACAGCCAGGTTGTTGGAAATTTAGTCATGCAAAGAGAAAACTACTCTAACTCAAATTTTGGCCGGTTACGGCTAATAAAAAAGGATAACAAGAGATAACTCGCAACAAGCAAACTTGTTTTTTAATGGGTCGCCAGAGAACCAGAAAATTTGTTCTACAGCCAATCATCATTTGGAGGTCATGCTTTGCTACTCTGAATTACCTAATTAGCTGGTGACATGATCAAATGTAGGTGCGGATAGCAGACAGTGGGTGTGTTCACTTCCAAGTATTAACTCTCAAGGGACTGGCAGTATAATGTTCGTTTCAGTGTTCTTTTTCGGGGATTTTACAGTAAAAATAAAGAGCCATTTTGGCTGTAGGCTGTCTCGATGCCAGTGTGTGGTGTAGTCTGTCTGCCTGGGATCTGCAGAGGAATTCAACCTCTGCTGCTGGCTCACCCTTGTGTTTGCATGGGCAAAGATAAGGACATTCAATGCATTCCTGAAAGCCTAAAGAGAGGGAGAAAAACAAGAGACAAGGAGGCCAAAAAAAGAGAGGGGGGGAAAGGGAAAATGAGACGTGAAACCTCTGGAAGTACAAAAATCAATAAAAAAGCAAGCGTGCAGCTATAAACACACACTTGCAAAGGAGCAATGCGCTGAGCTGCAGCACCGTCATCCAAGGAAGTGTTAACAGCGACCATTAAACCATGTTAATGCTGTTAACCCTGCTGTTAACTACATATTAAAAATCCTACTGTTTTATGCACACATCCAACGTCACTATGATGGTAAAATATCAAAACAAGAACACAGATTTTCTCATTTTGATGGAACTTTTTTACTTTACAAATGCAATGACAGAGAAACATTACCCTCCTCTCTGAGCTTTTTGTTCAAGGTCAGAGTTTCCCATGTGCACACCTGGCAGCTTCACTGTACAGCTGTAGTGAAACTACACTGGAAAAGCTGAAAAAGTGCCTTTCTCTTGAAATCTTTTGTTGTCATGTGACGGCATGACTTGGCTGCAAGACCATTTAACTCTGCTCTCTCTTTTTCCACCATCCAAAGTCCACACTATTTTTCCTTTCTTGTACCATCAGGTCCTCCATCTAAAACAAACTGGAAGCATAATAACCATCTGATGCTTGTTTTCTCATTACGGCACCCTGTGGTGCGCTGACCAAATTTTGACTTGGCCTGCGGCACAGACACTGTAGGCTTTTTTCATGAGGTTGACCAATTATAGATTTTAGAAAGGCATATTGGACTCTAGTTAATTGGCTGTTGTTTTCGGGGCCTTGTGAGTGATCTTAACAAGCACTCAAAGCTTTTTGTTAGGGGGTTAAAAACTCTCTGTGACATAAAAGCCCAAAGTCAAACTGCCAACTTGGCAACTTGCAATTTGATATTGTCTTAAATAAATTTTCTTTGCCATGGTGAAACAATTAGTCCTGTCTCATGACCAGCTCATCTCAGAAAAGTCTGAAAATGCCACATCATGATGTTTTTGTGATGCTACTTTATATTAACATTTCTTTTTTTTTAAATTATACCAACATTACTTTTTTTAGCCCTCAACTAAAGTTACAGGAATGAGATCACCAACTTCATAACACTTGTCTGCACTTGTCTGCTGTGTCTTGTGTTCACTCTGTTTCATTATTTTTCAGTACTTCCTTGTTCCAACAGAAAAAGCTTACAAAAAAAGCACCACTGCAAGTTTGAGAAAAAAAATACAAATGATTTACTTAAAGGTGAAACAAAGAGCCTCCACGGTGCAAGAAATTAATGTGTAAAATGAATTCTCTGACTCTGCATTCAGGTCAAGGACTTTAAAAGTTTACCTTCCCTTTCAGCAGGAAAGTTGTAGCTGCTTGAAGGCCAACAGCACTGTACTGTGCAGTGGTATCGTGCAGATTCCTGTGAAAGTGTGGAGGAAGGTGTTGCACAGAGAAAAATGTTTCCACTCGACTGTATAATGGAGAAAAAGGAAAATTTCAAGGCATTTTTCCACCACAGGTCACTGCATTATTGATATGTGTGTGTGTGTTTGTGTGTGTGAGTATTTAGTGTGTGTAAGATCTGACTTCCAGTGGTCACAGCTGACTGGAGGTGTGTAAACGGTGCCACCTGGAACAGTCTGATACAACGGTTCAGGTCAACTGTTTGGACTATAAAAAGAGCAGAGCATGCTCCATAAAGCTGTTTTCCGTGAGTGTATTCTGGTAAATACATTATACAAACATGCTAAAAGAGTTTAATATTTTAGTGGCTTTATCTGTATTAAGATATGATAAAAAATTTAAAAAAGGCCGTCTATGACGTTAAATATATTTGTTCACACAGGTTATGTGTGTCTTTCCACTATTAAACTAGTCTCTGTAAGACTGGTGGTGGGGACAGAGAATGCTGATAGCATCACTAATTATTGCTGTATCACCACTGTGTGTGTGTGTGTGTGTGTGTGTGTGTGTGTGTGTGTGTGTGTGTGTGTGTGTATGTCAGTAATTACTGCATCCTCTCCCCTGTGTGTGTATGCAGCCAACATTACAGTCTCTTCATGCAGTGCTTCAGCTAAAACATATTGACTGACCTGCTCTGCCTCTTCTCATCTTTCCTCACTGACATCTTCTTATCCAAAAATCTCCTTTTTCCTCTTCTCCTTTTCCTCTCTTTTTGCATTAACCCTATGTTCTCTTTCCTCCTTAAACTGTTTTTATATCTTCCACACTGCTGTACTGTGTACTTCAGGCTGCATAAATGACCAGCATGGGGCATGCCAAACACAAGCAAGATTCAGCAAATGTCTTTTTCTCACCTTAGATTATGAAACAGTTTCCTTCATATTTTGGCATATGTGAAGCTGCCACCAAACTCAAAAAGCATCTATTCAGCCAGTTGCTGGCAGTGAGAGTGAGGAGGAAATTGTGAAACCAAACACTTAAGACAGCTTGGACAACAGGGGTTTAAAACTCATCACGAACATCAACAAGAAAACAGGAACAGGTCTGAAAATACTGGTGCATAACACACGACAGGATGTTGAAGTTATTGTGACAGGGGGAGCAGTAAATGAGCTCACGTCATGTATCTCACGTGATCTAACGGGGAAACAGATGTAAACAAAATGAGAACTGAGGTGGGGCAATAACCTGCTGTAGCATGTTTTGCAGTGTGAAGAAATAGAAGCACAGAGCTTTCTAAGTTTGGATGTAGTTAGCACAGGTTGTCTATTCTTCAGTAAGAACTGAAGTTAAGATTATTATTAACTTATTATTCATAATCATTATTATTGCTAAACCATGTGAAATCTGTACATCACAAAAAGCACTCAATATTTTGACCCATCAATTACAATTAGGTCAAATTTGAAGTGGATTGCAACCCATTTTAAAGGCACAATCATGAGAATTTGGGGGAAAAAAATCTGTAATTGTTGTGAAATGTTACATAAAGCCCCTTAATATTTGTCAACAGTTGCATGCTAGCTCACTTCAGCCTCGGGGGTGATAATAGCTTCCATTAGGTGCCTGTCAGTTGCTCCAGGACTCACTCACTTGTCTCTCTCATTAGTTATTGTAGTTTTTTTCTGACGCAATCATCCTGATATAAACTCCCGAATATAAAACATGTTTACATTCTTTTTAAAGGGGCCCCAGTGAGTCTGCCAGTTGTTTAACAGGTTAGAGACCAGACTCTGTACACCCCTCCCTTTAGCAACTAAGCAGGACTGACATTCGTACTGACCAGAGTCTCAGATCAGATTTCTCCATTAATTGTTAGAGGGGGAAAAAAATCAGAGAAACTGTCTAAAAACTTCTTTAGTATGAGCCTCTGAGCAGAAGGTGTGTTCAGTATCTTAAGTGTTCACTCAGTTCTGTGGAAACAAAACTGCTTTTCATTTTCTGCTGTGGATACGTTTTATTTTATCCTTGGTGTGGAAGTTAAAAAACAAGACTTCTTCAAATTAGATTTTCACAGTACATCATGCCGCTGGTTTTTCTTTTGTTTGGGTCCAGCCGGCTCGACCCAGATGTCTGACATTTTTTTCTACCCCATGTCATCCTCTTTTTCCTCCATCCTTGTCCTTTCTCCCCTCCAGGTCAAGTCCATTTTATTTAACTGCCAAAAATACACCTTCTGAGTGTTCGGGGTAAAATAACTAAAAACATCAGGAGCGCTTTATGTGTCCTCAGCATATAAAAAGGATGTTTAGAGGTCTGTAAAAGTACACCTCTAATTTCCCTAAACTGTATCAGATACAGCTTGGAGCTCCTCTGCTCCTCTACTGTTTGGACAGCAGTTTCCAATCAGGTCCTTATTTCCTCCTCTCTCCTCTCTCCTCCTCCTCCTCCTCCTCCTTCTCCCTAAAACAATCTCTCCTTCTGTCTCCCATTTTTATACCCTCATATCCACTAATTTCTCCTCCTATCTTTTTATTCACACTAATGTCTCCAACACTCTCACCCCCCCCACCACCAGCCTACCTCTCCACCTCTTCACAAGCTTTTCTCCTCCCACCTTTCTTCTTTTATTTCTCCTCCCCTCTTTTTCTCTCCTCTCAGTTCCCCTCCCAAAAAAAAAACTGTTTCTTATTTCTTCTCTTCCCTACCTACCTCTCCTCTAAATTTAACTTACTCCTTCATTCCTCTCTCTGCTCTCATTACCGTTGTTATATCACACCAACTGCCAACTTCTACAGAAATCTGCCAAGCCCCCTCTCTGACATTTCCACCCTCCTGGCTTAACTCTCACCCTCCCCTTTTTTCTCATCCATTTCCTCCCCCTTCTCCTTCATTCCACCCTCTCTTGCCTCTCTTTAGAGTTTCAGAGGAATGTTGCGCAGAGCAGAGCCGGGTTTCAGTTTCAAGGTCCAGACGGCTGATTAGATAAAGGGCTCAATAAAATTGCAAACTGCAGCGAGATGCTATGTACACTGGTAACACTACACAGCTGCAAGTCATGAAACTTACTTCTCTGTGTACGAGAGGGATTTTCACTACAGTTATAATGATGTTATAAAGATAACTATGATAATAACTAAGACACATTTTTACTGATGCTTTCATGTCTCATATCTCAGTTCTAATATTTAAATCCTTATCAATGGCATTTTATTGTCTTTTTGTGTCATTTGTATGTTGCTTTGAACAAAAGTGTCTGATAGTGAACAGTGATGCTCTTTGTCTGTGGAGATTCTCAGTCATCCAGGTCATGATTATCTTGAAGAGTCATTAAGACAAGGCAACTGGACTCTGTT
>JAQMCX010000045.1:13504402-13571174 GCA_029814765.1 Acanthurus leucopareius
GGATGAGAAGTGAAACGTCTTCCCAACAAATTTCAACAGAGTCCAGTTGCCTTGTCTTAATGACTCTTCAAGATAGTGATGCTCTTTGTTACCCTGTTTCTAAAAAAAAAGCTGAATAAAGCTTTAATTACTTATTTCAAATGCTTATAGCAAAGTCAGTGTTGCCTTTATGTGGGCATGTGTTTATGTGAATGTAAAAAAGTGTATGAAGTAATTTACAAGAACAGAGAAAGTTGGATCTGCAATAAAATGATTGTGCAAACTGTGTGTATGTGCAGATGTCATGTGCACAGGGTGTGTGTGTGTGTGTATACATGTGTGTGCCTATAGGCCAAAGGGAGCAGGCTGAGCTGTTTGCTGCCACAACAATTTGCAAGAGAGCCACAAGAGATATGACCGTTTCTCTCTCTCTCTCTCTCTCTCTCACAAACACACACACACACACACACACTCAAGCTAGTCATACATCCAGTCATCCATAGTCATACCCTGTCATGAGACTGTGTGAGCGTGCAGGAAGCTAAATCATTGTTCGATTGAAGACTGAGGCCTGTGTGTGTGTGCGTGTAGCTCAGGGGCTGTGAGGTCACCGTAGCACAAACAAGCCGTACGATGAAATGCCTTTACTGTAAAGGCAAAGGTGGGAAGCAAGGTTAGATGGGAAATCACCAGACACCAGAACAAATGCTGACCGAGTCAGAACTGCAGCTGGTAAAAGCAAACTCACACTATGGATTATACTGACAGTGAACAACATAAGGTCTTTGTGACCACTCCTGACTCATCAAAGATCTATCCAGACATGTTTGACTTGTTGGTAATGTAGTGCAGGAAAAGGAGCCTGGCCTAACCACACCTAAAGATAAGCCGAGGGACTTTAACCTCCGTCTTTTATGCAACTTTTTTTTCGTCTTCACTGGACTCTTGCAGACACTCTTATACGGACTGGTTGTTGTTTAGTGGCAGTTTGTTAACATTTATGGACACATTACATCACCACATGAACCAGATTTTGCTTTCCCCTGTCCATTACAATTCAAAAAGGTTGTAAAGTTGTTGTTTTTTTTGTGCTGAACACAAAATTAGAGAGACTGAGCTCCCACCCATGTGATTACACTAATAGCTAAAGGTTGGAACCTGGGTAATCTAGTCTGTCTAAATACTAGCCTCTCTGTGAGGACTCATAAGACTGGTCACAGCCTGACTCATGTTTGAGTTTGATTTGATAACCATTGAGGGCTTTCTTCACCATTTTCTGTTTGAAATACATATATAGACATATGCTAAGTCGACATCTGAAGTAGAGATCCATGTTGCAATTGAAAAAGAAATAAAGTAGGAATATAGGTTCACATATAACATTTTTTTAAGGCTTTTATTACCTTGACTGGACCAGGCGAATATTAGGGACAGGTATACATTTCTAAGTTCTATTATTATGTAAGAATATTCTTTCACAACTATGTGTTCATACTAATACTGATATTTTCCACTCTGACCTCTGTTCTTTTATTCAAATTTCAAATACAAGGAAAGATGTCTTTTGTCTTCCATTTAGGGTTTGATTTTATTTTGTTTACAATATTTTACAGCCTCATGAAAACAGGGTTTCTAAGGGTAAAACCACATGATAAAAATTAAAAAAAGTTTTAAATGGATACCTTACATTTGTAGTTATGTACTGAGAGCAACTTTTTATAGTTGAATGACACACTTGTCACCGCTCTCTGTCAGATAGACAATTGGCATCTTTGTTTCTTAATGATACCAATATCATACGTGGTTTATTGCTACAAATGCTTGACCTAGTTCACTCTGGACTGTGTCTCTATCCTGTTACAGTAAACTCTCCTTGTAATGTTTTCAAATGAGAGAATTGTTTGGAGTACCATGCCTGATCTCACAGAGTTCACAAGCTTCCTGACATTTATTCCAGACTGGACGTTTAGTCTAAACTGCCCTTTGCCAGGCAGTTTCATAACATGACCTCCAAGTAGGTCTCAACTGGGGAATTTTCCACCAGAGAAACAACTGTCATCTCCACCAGTCACTTTTACACAACATGTAAAACAAGGGATAGTAAATTCCTGACCTGATTTACTATATGCTTTATGTGCTGTAAAGCAGCTATAATCAATGTTTTTACAGTAGAAGTGTCATTTGACGAAGCGAAAAACAAAGAATTATCACCTTAATCTGCAGCTCCTCTCAGAACTTTATAGCAAATTTCAGCTCATTGTTTGGCTGTCCGGTCGATAACTTACTGTTTTGGTTCTTCTCACAGCTTTTTTTTTTTTTTTTTTTAAACATTACTAACCACAGATTAGATTTAATTTAGTATTTTATCAACAGGCCTCTATAACTTTTCCTTTAAAATCTATCAACCAAGTTGATGTTAATGGTCATACAATCAACTCAGATATAAAAGGAAATACAATGATGACCTGAGTTTCAAGTTGTTTCACATCAATCACGTAAACATCAACAGCTAAATCAGTAAAGCTAGAAGAAGGAAAAAACATCAAGAGGGAATCAAAAAGAAAAATGATTATGAGACATAGAGGGCAGCAGAGTAAGTCTGATTTAGTAAATAAGCAAATAAAAGAAAGAGAAGAAAGAGGGAAAGTAACAAAGTGCTGCACAAAGCTTGACATACCTCAGAACATGTTACATAACTAGGACATTATGTCTTCATCTATATGGAACTGACGTCTGTGTGTGTGTGTGTGTGTGTGTGTGTGTGAGTGTGTGTGTGTCTGTATGTTATTGGAGGACAGCAGGGGGACTGACAGACAGTCTGCAAAGAATCCTGCAAAGATGAGGGGAGGTACAGGGGTTTTAATGGGAGGGAGAGGGGTGGAAAAGGGTATTGCGTTTCCTGTTTAACCCCCCCCTTCACTCCCAGAAGGGTCAGAAAGGTCACCAATGACCACCCCATCACCCCACCCACTCAAGGAATTCCAGTGTACAGGAAGTGCAAACCCTGTCTCTCTGGAGATTTATATTATAAAAGGAACAGCCATAGAGGACTGCTTTTCTCTCTGTCTCTGTCTCTGTCTCTGTCTCTCTCTCTCTCTCTCACACACACACACGCACGCACGCACGCACGCACGCACACACACACAAAGAGCAAGTGTGCCTATTAACACCCCTTAACTTGATCCCCTTCACCCCTCCCCATATCAAACACACTCTCTCGACATTCAACCTCGTCTGTTATGTTGTATCACAACTCGCAACGCACACACACACACACACACTCAGAGACACACACACAAGCTCTCTCTTCCTTCTCCCTCCCTCTCTAACATGTTCTCCCTCACACACGTATTCATGCTCCTCGGGTGGAGGATCTTACACTGGAAGGTTAAGTGGGTTAGTGTCCGTTTTATTGTCCATTACAGCAATAGATACAGTAAAACTCTGCACTGTTGCTCACTGGTTGCTAACGGCTACACAAGGCTGTGGAGGGGCAGAAAGAGATGAAAAGCAATGGAACGAAACAGTGGGCATGGTGGGGGGTGACACCCCTGAACCACACACATGCACACAGACACACACACACACACAAGTGCCTTGTCTCAGTCAGATGGAATCTATTATTCCTTTGTTTCCCTGCAGCTTCTGGAGGGAACTGAGCAAAGCAAAGACGGAGGGAGTGTGTGAGTCTGTGTGTGTGTGTGTGTGTGAGGGACAGAGGAGGAGGAATTCAAGGTAGGGAGCTGAATGCTGGTGACAAAGTGAGTGTGTGTCTGTATGTGTAGAAAGATACAGAGAAAAAGACAACAGTATGTCAAGAGAAGTAAAAGGCACCAGGATAGTGATGAAGAGACAAAGACTGCCAAAGGCAAGGAGAGAGGCAAGGTAATGGGTAGCATAGTATATGTGTGTATGTGTGTGTGTGCATGTGTGTAAGTTGGTGTTGATGTGTGAGTGTGTTTGACAGAGAACTGTACGTACTATATATATAGGTGTTTGTGTGTGTGTGTGTGCGTTTCCATGAATGATGTGTGTAGATATGTGCAATGAATAAGCCAGTGCCAGAAGTCAGACAGCACAGCCAGACCTCACTGACAGACAGACAGCCAGACCTCACTGATAGACAGACAGCCAGACCTCACTGACAGAGTATGCATCCGTGTGTGTGAGTGTGTGTGTGTGTGTGTATGTGTCAGAGGGCAAATATAAAGGAGACTCACAAGAGGAAATCAAGGACAGGGAGTGAGGGAAGAGTGAGGGGGAAAAAAAGAGATTGGAGAGGAAATGATAGAACAGAAAGATGTCCTCCTAAACACTATAGACAGAGTCTGAAGTCTTACTGTTAAAATACACCAATCAATGCGTGCAAATTCAAGCTATTTTTCATTTTTATAAGCACTAATGAGGAGCTTGAATATAGGCAGTAAAAATACAGACAGAGTCAACCATGCTGCCAATTTGACCCAGTGGCCAAAAGCAGTATTGCGACAAAAAAACCTGATGTGGGCAAAAAATCCTATACAAACACTACAACTGTTAACAGTATACATCTGATGACAAACATTGCCTAAGTGCTTTATTTTATTAGGCATTGAAGATTTAATTTTATAAAACTTAAACAGCCTAGAAAAGCTACCTTTCCTGCATGCAGTGATGTCATCATAATGACATGTAACACATGTAAAGTCTATAAGAAAAGTATTCAGAAAAGGACACTGACATTCAAGATTCAAGATCTATTTACTTATGTTGCAACACATGGTTGTACAACAAAATACAGTTTACTATACTAACATGCTACCAGTTAATATCAGAAAAAATGTCTGAACGCACTGATACAACAAAATTGAAAATCAAATTACTCTTATATCAGAGTAAAAGATTGAGGTAAGAATTCTCATAGCTTTAAGGTGCAGAGGGTTCGACAATGTGGAAACAAAGAATAAAAACAGACATGTCATTTGGGGAAGGATCTTTAAGAAAAGAGCTATTCAAAGAAATGGTATTTTTTTCTCACAACACTCATAATGTTGGACACAAAAAACCTTCTACAGTCGCATAATTTTATAGCAGGAATTTAAAAACTGTTGCCGCACAACAACTGACCTTGTGGTCACCCTTCTCACCAGAGCAGATGGTGTGAGGAGCAAGTTGTCACAGTTAAGCCAAAAGATGACCAAAAAAAAAAAAAGAAGAAGACGAAGAACAGATTAAAGGACAAGTAGCACCATCTTCTTTGGGCTTCAAGGAAATATTGTCTTAATTTCTGCTTAAACAGGATAGCTGTGAAACTCCTACTGCTTACCTCTGAACAACCCTAAAATCAAAAGCAGCTATACAAAAAGAAAAAAAAAGTAATCAGTGTTTTTTACCTCTAAAAATGCAAGTGTATGGTATTTTTTTTACATTAGCAACTGACAAATTAGGCCTGAATGTCAGAAATTACTTTCTAAGACAAGTAGGTGCTGCTGACAAATGCATTATAGCGTTAATGTGCTTTAAAATTGCACTCAAAATGCCACCAGACATCAGCAGCGAGAAAATCAGAGTAAACTTAAACAGGTCAAAGCTGCTCCTTTGAGTATATCTGAAGGTTAAATGGCAAATCTGACACAGTTCAGAGAGACTGGAGTGTGTGGGTGTGTGTATATTCTGTATAAGTACAATGTGTGTCTGTCTGACACAAAGCTATGTAGAGTGGAGTCTGGTTACACTCCAGCAAAGGGAACAACTCACTGCCCTGTCTGTCAACATGCTTCTATGAGTGTGTGTGTGTATTTGAGTGTGTATGTGATGCAGTAAGACCATATAAGGCTGTAGGATTGGTTCAGAGTTACAATAGAGAGGGAAAAAAATGGGAAGGAATGGAGGGAAAGTGCAAAAAGGCGAATAAAATAGCTTGAAAAGAGGAATTAACAGGAAATGTGAGAGCAAATGAACTGGGATGGCAACCAAGAAGGAGGGAAAAGGTAAGGTTGAAAAAAAAAGGATAAGAGGAAGAGACAAGGGGGATGGAAAGAGGCAGAGTGAAAGATGCCAAGAGGCTGCATGCTTTCCTCTCCTTCACCCCATTACTCATCCTTTCTCTAAGTCTCTTAACCCTGGCTCTCTTCTCTCCTTTCAATTCTTTCCTGTTTTATTCAGTCTAAGATGGATGTAGCAACCAATCTGCCTCACGGTGTTCTCTACCCATGGCTTTTTTGTTTCCCAAAAGCCAAAAAAAAAAAATGACATGACCAAAACAAAAAAGGAAATACTTCACAATGTATCGTTTCACTTAACTTTCTGATACAAATCCTCCTTGGGAATGAGCAGAGGGGGCTGCATTAATAATAAAACCCCGGGATTCACTTGCTGCCAGTATCATTGCCAAATTTATCAAGTGTTGAGAACACAAGTTTGATGGGGTTTTTTTTTTAATCACAGGCAAAAGCTAAATTGTTCACTGCTGAAGTGTCTGGCAACAGTTCAGGATCTCTACCGGTCCTTGCGAAAAAAAATTTCCACAGCTAAAATCTTAAAATTCAAATGTGTCATCATTGTTTCAAATTTCATTTAAAGCAGACTTCAAATGTCGGTGCTTTGTATTTAGCTGTCATCTTTCAAGATTTCATTCTCATTGGCATATATTTCATCGAATTTGCAGAGGCATGAAACTAGTGCAGCATTTATATGCAAATTAACACGAATTTCAAGTGTTTTGTTCAAAACTGCCAGTGACCCGGTTCAACTCATAATCCTGAGTTAATCTATAGCAACTGTGGTTTGACTTTGCAGTGGTTAGTCAGGCTTTGACTGAGATTAGATGTTTTGTTAGACTGCTTTTTTACTGGCAGGTAAGATATACAGACATTATTTATTCATCTTTTCATACTTCCCGTCATCTTTTTGTCTCACTCTCTTTTCATACCTCTCTTGTGTTGAACTAAAGGGACACTCCAAACACGCACCATCCTTTCTGCTCTGCACATGACCTGACGCTTCACATGACTCATGCAGCTCGGCTCTCTCCAACTATTAGCTACTTCAGTGATGTGCAAGGCAAACAGAGCATTTAAAACTCCACAAGTCTGATCACACACAAAAACTGCAGCAGTAAGAGCAGAAGAAGAAAAAGAAAGAGGCAGCGGAGTGTGATTGATGCTTGTGCAGGAAACTGTGTTTAGGGAAATGGCCACTTCCTGTTTTCCTATCCAAGCCAGCTGATCTCAGAGCTTCAATGAAATCAACTCTGACAAACAACCAACTGATACAAAAGTAGCGTATGGCCTTGCACACACTGTTAACAGTTTGGTAAGCTGCCCTTATACATTAACAGCTGCTAAAATAGATGAGGTTTACAATAACTGCCAGGTATAACTATGCAGTAAAAGAGCATTTCAAAAAACACTTCTGCTAAACAAACCCTGGAAGCCTGTTATATGATTCAAAGCACCAAGAATGCTGCACATAGTTTGGTCAAACTTGAAAAGGCTGGGGCTGATTAAGTTTATGGCAGGACTTTTATCTTTGACAATAATCACACACACAAACACAACAACGACCGACTACCTTGATGTCAAAGTTGCAGTCAAAGCGCTTGATGAGCACGATGAAGGCGCCCGTCAAGTTGTCTCTCGGTGGGGGCTCGATGGGTTCGCACGCATTTTCTGGTCGTGCCCCAATCAGGAAGCCCTGTAGGGATGACATCAAGAGACATGACATGGGGAAAGAAACACAAGTGATTTACAACCAAATTTAGGCAAATGTCAGTCCTTGGAAGTCAAACAGGAAATGAAAAGTCAAATGAGGAGTCAGTTTCCAAAAAGCACTATCTAGCCTTAAAACGTAATGACAAAATTCAAGAGAAATGTATTATTTTACCTGTATCAAGTACACATTTTGTTTAAAAAAAGCTAAAAACAGGGGCTATTTTGAATATTTTGAAGGATAATTTTTGAAATTAACATTCAAACGCTAAATATGTATTCCAGTGTGTAGGATAACGTACAGTGTGAGGCTTCGAGTGTTGTGTGGATTAAACAGGCCTAAAGGAGGGACTGAGCAGGCAGACAGCTGCAGATGATGATTGTACCTGTGAGATTCTGCTCTGATCCGGCCATTTACTGGCAGGAGAAGAGCTCAGATTTCTTTTTTAACCATCCAGGATTAAAAAGTGGATTTATCTTCACCTCAGCCTGTCTGTGGCATGCAGCAGCAAGCTGCACAGTGTCAGACGGTAGCATAATTAGTCTCTCTTTGTTGACAGCTTACAGGAGAGAAAATGCACTTTACTGCATGAAAAAGCAAAGAGGAGAAAAGAGAACAGACTGCCAGGAAATTATTGAAAGAACCAGAGTCTGTTAAGTTCAGTCAGATGCTGAATTGAAAACAATTACACACACTTAGTGCCTGCGATGGCTAGCGAGCTACAGCTAATGTAAAGTATTCTGGCTGTTTGGAGTGTGGTATCTTCTATAGTAGTGCTGTGAGGACGTTGATGAAGGAATCTCCACTGACACTGACTTGATTGCATATGAACAGTTTATTACAAAGAAGTACAGTATCGATCAGGCATCCGGGTTTGCCTGAGAGAGCATTCAAGGCCAATGTGAATCTCCGACATTTAGATTAAACATTTCACTAATATAGGCCTGGCAAAGCTTTTTTTCTTAACCCAAGAATGCAACTCTAAACAGGTGAAAAACAATCAACCACTGTCCTTTCCATGAATCCTGCACCTGGAGTCCCACTCCTGATAACAGGACACAGCCCTAGTACAAAGATATATACTCTCTTTGGCCAAAGTCACAGTGACCCCAGTATGAAAACATTTCAGATCACATAAGGTTATAGCATAATATACCACAGGAGGAAATGACAAAATGACCTGACAAGCTTGTGGGAGAGTAGCAACGATGAGGATATAATAAAATATGATGACAGACATGTGAGAGCTTCTTCAAAAAACCAAACGCACAAAAAAGACGACATAAACAGCTTTACTGAATCCTCTGACAAAGAGGATCCTGCATATTCAAACAGTTTTCAAAATGTGACCTTATTTACTTGTACACTCAGTTAAGAGCTTGTGTCCTCTACAATAAATAAAAAGCTACATTGTAGCAGTAATTGCTCTGCTAAAGTGCAATTTGACAGGAACTAATGTCTGCTGATTAAAAAGGGCCATCAACAGCTTTACTTTTACTTTTTTCTCACACCTCTGAGTCACTAATGGTCATGTCGAAACAGGATTTGCTAGTTTTGTTAGTGTTAGTTATGATTTGTGTAGTTTGCGGAAGTGCCAAAGGCAAGTCACAATACGTTACAACGTGATAAATCACAGTGGCTCAACAGGTTTTACTAAGCACAACACAGATACGTCCCAGGAGCCCAGTGTCAGCCCCCCAACCCAAAGCCCAAGCAGCGCCCTCTTTGTTCAACCCTCCCACTGCTCCCAGATCAAAAGCATCCATCACAACCACAAAAGAAAAATAAATTTTAACATTGAAAAAAAAGATACTGAAAGACCGTTTTGCCACAGCTTAAGATGTAAGACTGGCAAATTAAACATAAATCGTTTTAGGGTAATGCATTTGAATTGTGTACAGAACTTTTCAATGGAATAAAGAATATGACTGACACACAAAAAATGATGAATTTGTGTCGTTAGACGATAACGCAAACTGGTATGTTTTTTTCCTACGACTAGTCTTTCAAGTATGTCTGTGTTTTCAGTTTTTCAGAGTCTCAGTTTGACCTGAAAAACTCTCACCCTAGTACACTCCATCTTTCTCTCTGATACTTCCTGTCTTGGTCCAATTTCCCGCAACAGCTTTTGAAGTGACTGATGAGAGGGAGATAGAGAGAAGAGAGAGGGAGGGTGGTTTAGATGTAGGGGCTGACAGAATGATAAAGCAAAGAAGAACAAAGGCAGAAAAACAGCAAAAGACACAAATATGGAGGCAAAATGAAACAAGACACCCACTGAAATGCAGACAAAAGAGGAAAAAAAAACAACAAAACTAGATGGAGAAAGACAAAAATAGAAAGGTGAAGACAAAAAGAGGCAGACAGATGGTGAGAAAAAAAGAAGGAGCAAAGAACGACTGCAGATAAATGTAGAGGAGATGATAAAAGGAAAAAAAACATCAGCGCTGAGAAGGGAGGGACCTGATGCCATATACATGTCTAAACCTCTGCCTTGCTTATGCAAGTGTAACTAAGACCACTCTGTGTGTGTGTGTGTGTGTGAGAGAGAGTGTGTGAGTGTATGTCTGCAGCAGGGTGGTAGACAGGAAGCTGGGACTGCTGTGGGACTCGGCTCATTTTCTCTCCCCCTTGCTCTCTCTCTCTCTCTCTCAACGCTTAAAGAACACAGCCCTTAAATCAAGGACAGTCAGCACTTTTCTGTGCCTCTCACAAACACACACAAGGCCGGTGTCTGCTAGCGGCAAACTGATTTGCTGCGAGTGAATCTTGCCGGCCGCCACACTGACATGATTCCAAGACAGCAGCTGAGCAGCATATGGAAAACGACCACAGTGACACATCACTTTACCGACCCGCACCGCACGGCGGGAGGGACAAAGTTGCTGACTGAGTGCATCGCCTGGTTGTAGTTTAACGAGATAAGACTTGATGTACGGTCAAGTTCAGGGATCATCTGTGAAATATCACATCGGTGAGGAAGAAGCTTGTGAGGAATTACCCACCGCCCTCACTGCCGTCACCTCTGGGCGCCTCCTCCAGTGCAGTGCTGCCTTGCTGCTAAATGACATCACTGTGCTACTGCCTCACATTCAGTCTTCCTGCCTTTAAAACCAGTGGCAAGAGTGCCCTCTGTTGGCAAGGAATAAAAAAACATTCAAAAAAGAATCTGCCAAAACTGCATAATGCAGAGGAGAGGATGGTGAAAAACAGGAAATAACTCGAGAAGGAGGGGGAATCTTTAAGGACATGCAGATAAAATTTAGTCTGTACACAAATATCACTTTGAACACCATTAGACTCATCTGATACCACCTTAAACTGCTCTGTCATTCTCCAAGCTAGGAGACATGGGCCTGTTTTGTGTAGCAATATCTTAGCATTTTTAATCATCATGTCTGCTGTGAGCCATGTGAGCTGCAAGTGTGTTCAGAAAACACCGCTGCCACAAACTCATGTGCATAAATGTAAACATCGGAAATAAATGCTCAGTGGGGGGAGGAGAAAACTTATCTATAAATTGGCTGTCAGCAAATGCATGTGTTGGAATGAAAACCAAATTCCCCGTTATTGCTCAATTAGTCTCACATCGAGGTGTCAACATTCGGAAAAGCCCCAGATGAGGGCAAATCATTTATTAAGCATATGATAGAGAAGTGTTTCCGCTCACACATTCAGTCACGACCCTTTCGCACAATTAAATTGCTGCAAGTTTCATAGAAACTTAACCTTTTCCCCCCCAGATTCCAATTCAAATACCACAACTCAGAGTGTCTGTTGTTACCAGATACTAAACTCACATCTGTGCATTTTTTTTAAATGTTAAATCTGTATACTACACAGCATGGAATCATCTGATGGTAGGTAACATGAGACCATGAGTGTAACAGATAGCAGAAATACTGAACTTTAGAAAGGCGGTGTCAAACTATATTTAATTCAGATCAGTTTCACAGCAATACGTACCCAATACTCTCTCCTCGACTTTAACCATTTTTCCCCAAGCAAGCATTTCAGCATAAACAAAGCCTACATATTACTTTAATTAAGACTTTTCAAAACCTAAGGTCAGAACCCAAAATGGGTCTGTTGCTGCAGAATTCAAGAGGAGGGGGGTGTTTCTCTGGGGAGCTATTACAAACTACTGCTCAAACTGTCAACACAGGTTTTCTTTGGATTTAGATGGACAAAACCAGAAGAATTAATGACTTTTTTGAGGCTGAGAGGGTTTTTCCTGTTAGCAGATTGAAGCTTGTGTGACTCCTCACTCATATTCAACCATGATTACATACCATTTTAAAACTCCACCACACTTCATGTATCACCACAACAGGAAGCAGGTAAAGCTACAGAGTTTGCAGAAAAGTAGAGTAACTTTCACCTGACCCTCTTTAACATTGCATTATTAGTCTTAAGTCACACTACTTAATACATTGACTACCGGGGTCCTGAGATACTGTCACTTAACCATCCTACTGAAACTTATTCCATTCCTGCACTCAACCTTAATAACAATGCCAGTGAAATGGGGTGGGTGTAGTCCAAATGTAAAAAAAAAAAAAGGGGGTTAATTTCTGGGTCACACTCGAGACTGGTAGGAAAATGTGAGTGGGAAAGTGAACAAGATATGCCTGAAACTGACTTACAGAGCTCGAAAGTCATCTAGACACTGACTGGAATGATCCCTATCTGCAGTTATGATTAGTTCATCACCACACATTTACCAGAAACAGGCACCAGACAAATGACTCATGCAGGTGCATCAAGCAATTAAATTAGTTTTCCATCTCCTTTAATGAAACTCAGACAAACAGTCATACCATCCTGTCTCTATTAAAACTTCCCCTCTTAATTAATAAATGTTGACATAGCAAATATAATTGTTACTGAGTTTATGCGGACATTTAATTAAACAATTTGCTAAATCAAGAAGGAGGAATAATGTTAGTTTACACCTTAAGGGGTCCTTGCTTCCACGCTTTTAAAGTTTCATGTCAATGCGTTTCACACAGATGTACACTCTTGACCTTGGGAACAGAATGCATGAAAAAATAATCTCTACGGTCTACTTTAAAGCTCTTCCTGAAATTACATTTTTTCTTATGTGCCTCTTGTAAAAATTTTAAGAAAAAGTCTGCATGTCAACTTTGATTTGAGATTATTATTGTCAAAATATCATTAAAATTCCGTTCCCTTTAAAGTAATGATTGTATTAGCTCACGATCAGAAACTACAAGCAAATGAGAGTCTTCAGTTCACCTAAACTGCATGAGTCCAAGGTGTTGGAGGAGAATGAAGTGACCAGAAGCACCCACAGGGGAAACAAAGTGCTTATAAACTGTAATTACCCATTCAAAGTATGTAGTGTCCTCATGTGCAGTGTCGCCCTACTTTGCTCAGTGTGTGATACTCAAAGCAAGACACCAAATGAGCAGAGTGTTTCCTGTCGCCTCTTTCTGAACTTTTGAAACAAATAAAACATGCAAACAGCTTCAATCAAATTCTTGTCTCTAGATTTCAGAAGAAGCTTGAGGAAATTACTGCAGTGAGGGTTTTGCAAAATGTAGTATTTACCAATGAGAGGAAATCTATTCTGCTGTTTCTTCAGTCAGGTACTAAGAAATATTTTGACGTGGAAGAAGTAACGGTGATAGAGTTGTGGAAGTCCATCTATTTTATGATATCTACACAAGCATAGAAATCAGTCTTAAATGGTAAACCAAAATGAATGCTTCTGCAGTTTTATTTTTATATATTTTACAGGGTTAGTGTGTGTGCCTCAGAGATTTTACCAGTTTACCCAGGTCTACTCCACTGCTGCTCCACCATCCAAACCACAAAAACTTTCCAAAGGAAACCAAAACATTTCTTCTCAGACTGTGTCTGCAGATCAGTGTATAATTGTGGAAGTGAAAGTGGCAACTAAAATAGAATAAAAGTGCCAAGTGGTGAGTCTAGAATTTGCTGCAATAAGGAAACGTACTTATTTCAAGATGGGTATCGATTCTAGGCCAGTGTCGTAGCTTAAACATAAAACAAAAACACAATCCTGAAAACTGTCGAAACAGTTTGCAGCCATGTCCTTTGCCATTGGTCCCTTGTTTTTAACTTTCATTTACAGTATCTGCTGTAATTAAAGCTGCACTGTAGATGTTTTATGTATGACCCTTTAAACAAACATGGTACGATACAGTCCAACACTGCTGAACCCTTACGTTTTATAATCAAAATGTTAAGATCAAAGTGTGTAATCTGTATCTGAGTATAATTTAAATCAGGCATGTTCTGTAATGCTACATTTTATCTTCACCTTGATCTTCAGAATCAGCCAACTAACATGAACAGATCAGAAATGAAACAATGCATAACTGTTGCATACTGCGGGCGTACACGGGCTTGCAGTGGCCTTGCCTTGAGACCTCGAGGCAACTGTAAATAGCACCAGTTGTGTAAGTTAAAACAGGGAAGGCTCTGTTTAAAGCCTAACTCCCCTTGGGGAATCCTACAGAGACAAACAGGCTTGTGCTGCCTTGTGATGCCAGAGGTTTCTCCAGGCATTGGACAGCTGCAGCACTGCAAGGCTGCAACATCTGAAGTGAGTTAATCTCACAATCACAAACTGTTCTTTCACTTTTCAAGGCCAGTTAACAGTATACACATATAACTGATTCACAAACTACCTCACAAATCAATTAAAGCTTGGGTTTCAAAATTTTATCTAAATGGCAGATTTAAATCATGTTGGTGTGTTAACTGTGCTTTTGTGGTGAGGAAGAGAAAAGTGAACCTTTGTTTTATAGAAACCTAAACTGCATCAGACAAAGAGTGAGTGCACTGCCAAGTATCTGGAGAAATCTGCAGTGTCAGCATAGTGAGAAGCACTATCACTGTTTGACAAAGATGGAAAATCTTCAGCTTGTCTAGCACAGATGATGGAAAGCTCTTCTTTTTCTTCTATTTAATCTGTGATAAATGTCATAATATGTGTGTGTTCTTCAATTAAAATCTTTCTGAGCGGGACTAAAAACCGTTGCTGTAATTTGTAACAGCTAGCTGACACACTCAGACAGAGGCAGACACAGGCAGGGTAGAGGAGGGTAACTAAGACGGACAGATTGAGTCTTGCCCTTAGGGACTAGGGCAGTATGTCTGCATGGCACACAGCCTCTCTGCCTCTCAGCAGAGGTCGAAAAAAAAAAGACACAGAAATTAAATGTGAATGTAAGACAGAGAGGCTGGAGCCATTTTTTATCTTTCACAACATATAATCTGACTCAATTTTAATATGGTCACAGAAACATGACTATGTGCCATAATCCTTCTGTTTGCTTGGATTTAAGTAACACATCACTCACAGCTACATAAATACACATGAATGCGTGTACTGTACATGAAATGTAAAATGGATGTGACAACATAAATTTCTTTCTTTACCACAGTGGTTTAAGAGTGAATCTAGCCTATAAAAAAGTCCCATAAATATTTTGCAAGCATTGCGTTTACAATGTGCCAGATTCCCATACAGCTGGGATGTCTGTAACCTTAGTAAATGTGAGCAAGTGTGACTCAAGCCTGTTATACAGGTATGGAACGAGTAGTTTGCTATAAATCACGTACAACATGGTAAATAATATGGGGTACGACAGAGTGGTATGACATGCCACAGAACTGGAGACATTCAGTTTCATTGCCAACAATCATGCCAACCAGAGACTATTTCCTAAGATATACAATGGCATCACCACTCATGTGACAACACAAAAACTATGCTGTGGGACTGCCACAGAGGTGTAATGATGCCAAACATAGGATCTTCACGTTTAGATGTGTGGTAGTAATCCTGGCTGTCCAAATATGCAGTGCTTAACCTTCACACAAACACAACCATAACACTAAACACAAGTATTTTGTGTTTTCAGCCTGCTTCTGTCCTCCAAAAGCATTCGTAAAAACAAAAAACAACAGCTGAGCTCTTGATTGTGGGAAACGTTACAATGACCGGCTTAGATAGCAGACATGAATCACTCCTTCTGTCTGTGAGCTCTGTGGATCAACCAGGGCTGCAGGCTGGGAGTGGGGGGGGGGCATACAGAAACCTCACAACACGTACATTATTACAATCCCCAGCACAGTGCTGTAATGTTTGGAAGCACTGTCATTATGTTATTAAACTTTGATGGAGCCTCATTTAAATGCACAATATGTAGTGTCTGCTGCTAGAGGTCTCTCCATCAAAACAATGAACACAAAAGACAATGCTGTAAAGTAGCAAAGGATCATGGGATTTGCTAATTTATTGTTAAACCGCCAAAACTGTAAATGAAAATCTATTTGACTGAGGTAGAACTGTTCACATATGATTTACTGCACTAAAGCTATTCATGTTACATTTAGTAACATTTGCAAAGCTTTTTACTCGCTATTTGAAAGGTGTTACACCAAAAGTTGGTGACAGGCGACTAAATTAAATTAAGCATTAGCTTGAATAAAACTATTAATTTCTCAGAATTTGAACATTGTTGGAAATTTTTTGGATATTTTAAGAACACAACTCAACAAAAAGTATATTGAGATATGGTCGTTTTTAGACATTTTAATGGGAAAGTTAAGACATTCTACACTAAAATCCAGCCACAGTTTAATGTCAGTATTTTTTGCAGTTTTTCTAATGTGCACTGTTTGGACTCTAGTCTGCTGCTGCAACATACATATTGATATTTATACTGACTTGAAAACTATTTGGCGTTCTATTTCAAAACTTACTCTGATTTCAGCGGTGGTAACAAACACAACAAATACAAACAAATATTTACCAGCAAGTCAAGTAAAATTAGAGCTGTTTTGTACGGGAGAGAAAGCAAGTTTAAATACAGTTTCTTGAAACTGAGTCATGATGATACCATTTTGTTCACGCCCTGATACAAGCTGTTTATGCAGCTTTGAAGTTTTAAAAACTACTTCATCACATTTGCAAAGAAATACTTTTTTTCATTTATGCTGCATGCATGCTTTCCCAATTTTCTGATCATTATAACCATGTAACTACCTTGCACATAAAAAAAATCTTCTTTTAATTACAACAACAACAGCAAAACTGAGGCAGGAATATCATTGTCCAATTTCCTCAAAAACATTTTTTTTTTTGTTTACATGGTTAAACTTTGGTTCAGAAGAGACATAAGTACAAAAATCTTAATCTTAAATCATCTTAAAAACCATGGAATGATTTAAGAGAGAAATAAGAACACAAACTTGTCAAGGAAACATCTCTAATGCCTCTGCACTCACCTTCAGTCCATCACTAGGTAGCCGATAGCCAAACCGTGCTGGCAGGTCATCAAAGTTTTCTGTTTTGTTGTCAAAGGAGTACTGGAATAGGAAAAAAGAAGTTTCATTATTTTTGAGGCAATGCATTATTTATCAAGGCTGAAGAATCACCAAAAAATGGATAGGATCTTTATTTAAGAGATATGAGAAAGGTGGAGGGGGCAAAAAGACACAAAAAAGCAACATGTTCAGTGTTTACAACCACTGGCTTAGAGAGGCACCTGCCTCCTCTGAAAGTCAAGTCAATTTTTATTTCATATGGCACCAAATTCCAAAAGAGGGTATCTGAGGGCACGTTTCATATAAAAGAGGTCCAGAATATACTCTTTAATTCAATAAAAAATACATACTTATGTTACCTATTTGTATCCATTTCATTTCATTGTTTCTGCTATGTATTTTTCACAGTCATGCAGTTTTCTCTTCTCTCCTACGCCACTCAGCCTGCTCTACTCTGCTTCTGATTTGGTTTACACTATTATCCTAAGGAAGTAGGGAGAGTCATTCTTTCACCATCTAGGAAAAAAACAATTGGCATCCCTGACACACAGAGTGTAGCAGGGGGAGGAAACAATGACGCTGACTTTTTTCCACTGTTTTGTGTTAAACATTGTTTTAATTATTGATCTTTAATAAAATATGTGTAATATATGACTCCTTTAATACTTTCATGCACTCCCTTCCCCTACATTACATTGTTAGATTACTGTCACATGATTGTACAAACATAAAGATGTACTTACTGCAGCGATGTCGGCCTCTACAGGAAGCAGGTTGAGGAAGGCGAAGAGTTGAACGGTGAAGATGGTGTAAATCTGTGTGGCCGACAGCATCAGCATTCCCAGGGACAGCAGCATCTTGGCATCACGTTACAACCCCCAGCTGCTATACCTCTCACTCATAAACATACAAAACCGTAAGCACACACACATACACACACTCACACACACACAGATGACCATACACACTGGCCCGCAGTGGTTGTCGTCACACCTAGAAATAGACACCAATATTTGTGTGTTTAAAGCTTAAACTGACTTACACAGACAGAATAGTTAAAAAGTCCTCATAAAATATATTAATTTAAGTTAAAAAGTAAATTCTCAATAAAGACACAAGCACCTTACAAAGGCTGTTTGAGAAGCACTTATTCCTCATTCTTGCCAGAACCAACACTAAATAAACTGTTTTTGTAAGGATATAAATAGACAAGGGATATGATTTAAAACAGAAAATGTAGAAAACAGGGGTAACGTGATCTTGCACAGGATGGACTTCACATTACTTGCCATGACATTAGAGGGAAAAACTGCATTGTCATTTCCCTTTTTTTGTCAAAGGGAAGACCAAAATCAACTGGGCAACTTTCATAAGCAGGTGTGATGATTTCTTTTTTCAATTGAAAGATACACACAAAAGAAAAAAAACACACAAAAATACTTGGTGGACTATTTAACTCTATTTTCAATCGCCTGACTCGTGCCGACTCCTGCGGCAGTGTGCTTTCCAAGCCTCGGTCTATTCCAAGCCTGCATCTGGTCTTTCCATTATCTCACTCCACATGTGTGTACACCCTCTTGGAGGTTCATGTGAAAATAAATTTAGTAGAATTTCAGCTTGCAGAATACAAAGATCAAAATTTCCAACACTGAATTCAATCTTCGACAGTGTCAAAGCAGAGGTGACATTTTGGGAAACAGCAAAACACTCAAAACAAAGTTTGGAAAAGGAAAAACTGAAGCGCATCAAGCACCAGTGACACTCCTCAACACCCATCCTTTTTAATATCCTCCGTCATTAAACTTGAAACTCCTTTGAAGCCTCAATTTTTTTGCCTGTTGTGTTTCTTGACTGGCCAGTTGCCTCATGATGATCGAAGTGAGCTTCAGGCCAAACATCAGCATAAGGAGTACAAGTTCACAAAGTAGATGGTAGCATGTGATCAGGTCAAGAAAAAACAACAGCTAAGGGCTTTCCAGGCGTAGGACCACTAAGCTGTGTTGTCAAGAAAAAGTAGGGAAGTAGTGTTTGAGGATTATGAGGATTATGATCTTGGTTTGTTGTGTACATTCTGAACAATAAGGACATTTTCCAATTAAATTGATATATCATGTTGGTGTGAGAAGAGGCAGGATCCAGCCATCCCAGTGCCTTTTCACTTCAGTGCAACACCACAATGCATCTTGTCTGAAATAAATTGGCATTTATTTACATATTTTACTAGATCAGGGTTGTCATAAACAAATGAGGACATCTATAAAAACTGCTTTAGCAGAACCTGTTCTCATATATTCCTTAACACTAGACTGGATCTAAGTATCTGTCCTCAATCAACTGTCTGAGCTAAACTGCGGAAATATGTTAGACTTGTTTATAGACCAATAGTTCTCTTTTTAAGCAGGTGCGTCCTTGAAAAGTAACCAGTCAGATCCTGTTAGTTCTTAGTCAGCTACATGCAAACAGTTTGAGATGTCCTTATGAAATCCTGCTTGTTGTATCTGTTCAGTCTGCACAATTCAACTTCAAGCCCTAATCACATCTGCGTAAAACAGTATTGAGCCTCTGTTATGTAACTTCCCATCACCACTGTCCTACTAATGCTGCTGAAGCCATTTCTCACTAAACAAAGTCTTATTTGGTGAGCACCTCCAGTAAAGCATGTTGCCTGGTGAGGTCATAGCCCAATTACCTCAGTCAAGAACAAAAATAGCCTGAAATTAAAAGTCATTTAATCATCCATACCTTAGATACGTTGAAGAGAAGGAGGTTGTAATATTGTTTCACTTTTTAGACATTAAAAATTAAAGTTTTAACCTATATCATGACAAATACATCTCCATTTATCTGCCCATTCAGAGATGAGAACTTAACACGGACTTAATATGGGTAAAACATATTACGGACTTAATATGGGTAAAACAAATATTGTGCTCTCACAAAATACTTCAACATTCAAAACCTACTAGTGTATTGAAACACACACGGGAGAGAAACAATTAAAATATATATTTTAAGTGTGATTAATATGAATATGTTATATAGATTTTTTTGAAAAATAAAATATCTGACAGATCAAAGTACCAAAAGCCGTGTGAATAAAATTTCGCAATAAAACAGCCACTGCCCATTAATTTATCTTCTTAAATGGAGAAACATTATATGACAATGACCTCATGCACGTAATGATAAGGGCTGGGCAATATGGTTATGGACAAAGACAAAAGAGGAAAGAGTCTCATGCACTGCAGTTCAATTAAAATCCTCTCTTCTCTCTTGTCTGAGTTTTAGAGGATTACAAAAAAGATGACCTGTTTTTTTCGGTTTTGTTTGTTTTTAAAAAGCAGTTTTGTGTTAAATGACCTGCAGGATGTTTACTTAGCTTACATGTGACTCAAATCCAAATTTAAAGGGACAGTTTGGCCAAAAATGAAATTTCACCCTTTTTTTCTGCTCACCACTATGTCAATGGAGGCACTGGGGACATTTTCTAATCTACATTACCCCTCTGGAGTTTTACAGAGGAAGAAGAAGAATTCCACCAAATACTAATACAATGTCAGCATATTGTGGCCACATACTCAAACGTAAAATAACAACAACAACAACAACAAAAAACATAAAATGCCTAGATATTGCTTACGCAGTGTCATACAAATGTCTGGAAGACTTCAGTCCATTTGACTCAAAATGGTGACATTAACACCATGTTTTTAGCAAAAGTGTCCACTGCAGCCTCCCAGACAGGATCTGAGTTCATATAAAAGGCCACATAGTTTAAAGCTCCCACACGAGCAGTATGAAGGTATGTAATGTTTTTCTTTCTGTTGTTTTATTCATTTGAGTACATGGCCACCCAAGGCCTCCATTGTATTGGCATTAGGGGAATTCTTTCCCTCCACGAAACTCCAGAAAGGTTATGTGGATTAGAAAATGTCACCCGTTTCCCCCATTAACAGAGTGGTGAGTAGTGGTGAGTTTGGGTGAATTATCCCTTTAAACAGAATTTTTACAAAAGATGCACAAACCATGTGGCAAGACGATCGGGGGCACTCCACTGACACTGCCTATATGGATAACAAAGAACCAAAGGGGAAGTGAACCTAATATCACTTATGACAACTACAAGCAGGAGATGACTAAACATCAAATGACAGCAATCGCGTTATGTGTTGTAAATCAACACTACGAGATAATCTGGAAATAAATTTGCAATCCATTGTGATTACAAGATAAAACAACAAATGAAAAGTCATGCTGCCAACATTGCCAACAATGACCAGACATCGGAAAAATGCGTTAAACTTTTTCATCCCAAAATTGCATGAAATAACGTTGAGTTAAGGTTAACACACGAAAACACATTTAACAAATAAAGCCACTAGCGTTAATGTCAAGCAATTTGTGTGTGCTACAGTTATCTGAGGCATAGTTAAGACACGAAATAAATCAGGTGTGGTGTGGTGTGGTTTGCAGCTAGCTACAAAAACAGAGCGTCCTGTACCCGTGTTAGCATGATGCTACATAGGTAGCTAGCTTAAGACCGTGAATGTTTACCTCTATTTCTGCCTGAAGGTTTGTGTTGTCAAGGAATTTAGCTGCTGGTAGACACATCGCTTTCCATCAGTATGCGTCGTGTCATTAAACATGTATGACAGCGAATATTTTGGATGCACTTCATTCCGTTTGCACAGTAGGTCCGATAATATGAATATAAACGTATGGTTTAATCTCCTCCGCTAGCTCCTTCTTTCATGTGAGAGTGCAAACTTCCGCCACATGCGCCGCTCATCATTCGGCTTCTGATTGGACGAAAGACCTGCCAATCATTCCATTCCGGAAATGTCTCCGGACGTAAACATATCCACGTGATAGCACTCACAAACGTTTGGTGCCTTTTTCAGTCACATGAACTGCCTGAACCAAACAGCTAGCTGACAGCTTGGATATAGCTACACAAGCGTATGATTTATTGGCACAGAAATTGAATATATGAAGAAAAGAAGTATTTTCAGTAAAGAGTTGTATGTTCTGTGTCATCACCAACAAAGCTAACACCCTTTCCCTTAGAAAAAGTCTCTCAAACAGTGGACAATTTTAAATCTGTAGCACCCTCTATAGTAAATGGGGTGTATCTTCTTTTTAGGGAATCCATAGTGTATGATAAGTGTGAATGGCTGCAATTGATGTGTTAAAGCCTTATTGTACAAATGCCAAGATCCATGACAAAGTTAGTTTATTGGAATACTATTAAAATTCATCATGTATCGAAACTCGTGTATTATGACCTAAAGCTTTATGTCCATCACAGACAACGAGTTATTTACTTATTTATCTACTGAAGGAAAGCCCCTTGAGATGCAGCAACTTGTTTTCTAGGAGGACCTATAAGCACAAATACAACAGATACATACAACTGAAAACACAAACAGATCAAATGCATTCTTACAAGTTCTCAAGTCTACAGTATAATGAGAAGTATGATCACATTATGCTTTAAATTTCTGGTGACATCAGTATGAAAAATTGCTGAAAGGAAAGACTCTTCCAAATATGTATTTTGTAACTCAATTTTGTTTTATTTCATCACATTTAATTGCTAATACTTATTTTTAACATATTCCCTCTTTTATTTGAGCAAAAGTTTAAGTATCTATTTATCTTCACCCATGTGAAATTTAAAGGAAAAAAAAGGATTTTGGTTCAAGGTTCCTTGTTCAATCTAATTTTTAATAAATAAGGAAAATTTAAACAAATTTTGGTCACTGATCACACAGAGACGTGTAACATAGAGATATAAATATCACCAGCAATAAACTTTGTTTTACAATAAAATCCCCCCAAAACAAACAAACAAAAAAAATAAACTAGACATTCAAACAATGGCACAAAACTGTCTAAAACTGAAGAAAAATAACTCTTGAAATGAACAAAATAAGATATGAAACTTATAATTCAAAGTTCAAGGCTATTAATATGAGTGTGCTCTGCTAAACAACTTGAAGGTTATATGCCCTTCTTTTATTTCTCGTATTTTACAAGATGCACATACATTTTTATTTTTTTAGATTTCATTTGTGCTCTGACTTGTGCACAATAAACAAAAATCCTTACAGCTTATGAGTCACAAACCTTGGGAAACTGAGGTGCTTTATGCTCCATGCCAAGACTAAACACAAAAACATTCTGGACAGCTTCGAACTTTAAAAGGTCAAATGCAAATAAGCAGCCCCTGTTAAACTATCAAAGAACATTTCAAATAACTGTTACGCTCATCAAACAGAGTGTGAAACAAGTGGGTAGTCCTTTTGTTTCACAATAAAAGGCAGAGCAAAGACTGACGCAAGTTTGTGTTGAGGTTGGAGCCACATTTTCAGCTTGGTTCATGCTTAAAACTGTTGGCACTTATCATCTTGCACTGCATTGCTGTGTAATGTTTTCTTCTGATAATAAGTCCACCATTACATCTGAACTTTGTACCTAAGAATCCACGTGTGGAAGTGGTGAAGTCTAGCTGAAGTCAGATGTAATGAGTAATGCAATGTAATGTAATCATATTCCACTTTTATGACTCCATTATTGACAACTGTCACATGCGACATTGGATTTAATCTCATGTCAATAAATACCTGGATAGATTTCCTGGTGTAAAATGTAGGCCATTCAGTATATATTGTATGCCTGTATGATCTTGTTCTGAATGTTTTTGTGTGTTTTGTTTGTCATTTCATGGACTTTGTGATAAAGAGATACTTAACTGCATTTTAATGTGCCTGAGTACAAGTACATGAAATAGAAAAAGAGATAAAAGAATAACAGCATTTTTTTATATAAGTTTATCATGGCCAATCCCAGGTGTGGTTTTCTATTCCAATTGAATTAATATATTTAATTAACTTAGTCCAATAAACCTACCTACATTCACCATTTTATTTTATTTTTTTTCTCATACTTTGAGATTTTCCTCTTTAATGTTATTTGATATTACATGGGATAATGGGATAAAAAAAAAACGGAATGCTATGTGTTTTTGTTGGGTGTAAAAAAGGGGTCATCTCTTTAAGAAATCCTCTCAAAACCTAATTGAAAAATCTTGAAACCTCTTCAATGCCAAAAAAACATAAATCAAGATTAATCAACTCGTGTGCAATTCCTTATTTTAAAAAATTTCAGAATAAACTCATCTGTTAAACAATTTGGATTTAAAAGAAGGATCTTGTTTACTTATTAGATTCCACTTTTCAACCCCTCCCTCCTCTTCTTCCTCCCCCCTCCCTACAATGACTTTGTCTCTGAGGAAAAACACCACGCACACTCTTCTGTGCGAGCAGAACACCACAGAGGATCCAAAGTGACTGAGGACGGATGTCACAACTATGAGGGTCGTCATCTGCTTCAAGGGCTCCTGTGAGCCTTTTGACGTCCCTCCAGGTCAGACTGTGGGGGCCTTGAAACAGATGGTGAAGGTAATCAAAAATCTACAACAGAAGTGGCCAAGGACCATAATTATCAATGGTCCTTAATTTCTTGATAAGTTTTAACTGTATTTTGAGAATTTTTTCAATGATTTGGATGTATTGCTTATGGGAAGAGAGACTTAAGGATTTATAACATCTTTTGCATAATTATTCATGCACTGGTGAAGTTCATATTGCAAATAAAAGGTTACTCATGTGTTATTAGAAAAAGTTATTATCAGCATGGCAGCTACAGGCACTGCACATGGTCTTTCTTTGTCAGAACTTTGTCACGCCTTCATCAATGTTCACTCTTCTCCTTTTCAGGACACCTTTCTTGTACACCTCTTTAAAGACAAGCAAATCCGTCAGTACCTGGAGCTGAGCTACGGAGGTGCAGCTCTGCAGGAAAGCTGGACTCTGTGCGACGTGGGCATCACAAGTGGCAGTGCCATCCGATGCCTGATAAAGGTACTGGAACAATCATAAGGGTTTAGAGATTTGGAGCTGTGCTGTGCAGTAAATACATTAAGCTTACAATGATGCACATTGAGAAAAGGATGGTGAAGTTCATCTTAAGACTAACACTTCAAAGACCATTTCTTAAACTGCCATACAGAAACATTGGATTGCGTTGTAGTGATAACATTTAAATATACCTAATTTAAAGGCATAATAAAAAGTTTAAGAATAGATTTAGAGACTATTGTATGGAAAAACTATTACTCATTAATTTCCAGGGAGGTCATTCATTTATGACATCTACTCTTGGGACTGGTGCATGTTTAATTTTTTGCTCAGGAACACTTAAGTAAGGTTTATACCAGCTTTTACAGGAGCTTTATGCTGGACCTACATGTTACAATCTCATCACTCACTACAAACACTCACTGGCAATTGAAGAAAGAAAAAACAACGCATTATTCTTATATTTTTCCTGTCATAGCTGCTAAAATTAGGATCTCTCTGCATACATATTCATTACTTGAGATTATTTCTCATCAAAGACATCCTTTTTACCAAGAGTGAATTTTGTCTCAGACTGGTCCACTAATAGAGAACAAGATGTTCCCATGTGAGTGGCGGCTTGGAGGGAAATGAGTTTATGGCTGCCTGAGATCTTAAGCTTGTCCCCATTACTCAGTTTTCAGTATGGGACACATTCCAGGCTCATCACCAGGCAACCTTGTGTAAAAGTCGAAAGCATTGAGCATCTCTGCTTGTGTCCCTTTTCAGCTTTTGTCATCATTTAACATCCTCTCGTAAAAATAGTTGTTTTCTACAAGCTTCCTAATGTTTTGTCCAGTTTCAGTCTCCAGACTTCTGTATGTCTCCAGACTAAACCCTATTACTTTGACATTTCACATCTTTTGTTTATTTAAAATTTAACACTTTTGACCACTTTAATGGGTCACCCCTGGTTCTAAATGTGCGCTTATATGTATGTGTTCACTCAAGTCATTTGTAGGCAAGATTGTAATTTTATTGACGTACAGAGCTTTTGCAAATAAATATGAACATTTTTGTACTTGCAAAAAGCATTTAAGCCTCTGAATTTCTCTCAACAAAGTTACCTAACAAATTCATAATATTTTTTTTTTCCAGTTTTTTAGGTAGGATGAGGTGGTTTTAATTTTATGTGACTGTACATAATATCAACCACCAAGTGGCAGCAAAGTCCTTTTGGTTATTTTCTTGTATACTTTGAAATATTACCTATTCTATTAAAACTATTTAAAAAATTGGGTGATGATGGTCATGCTATGCTTTTTAACTGATTACAGTAGTTACAAACATATAAAATGCAATTTAATTAACAAAACTGTAAAAACGTGAAATTGTGTCATGTACCTTTGAATTTATATTTCAGTTGTAAAGTCCTTTTAAAGCTGATGTCTGGTTTTCAGGTCAATGTCACCTCAGGATGTGTGTGTTTTTTTAAATAAACACAGTAATTCTTCTTGTAGCTTAACTTACTCTTTTTTCCTTTTAATCACAAAACGATTGTGCCATCAACATTTTTTTCAGAGTGAACGGAGGCCTGTGATGCATGTGTTTAATGCTGTGACAGGAGAAACCTTTTCAGTCGTGGAAAGTGGGGCTCTGCTGCAGATGTCTGTTGCCAGACTGAAAACTGTGGTGTCCATGCTAAGTGGCCTCCCTGTCAGCACCTTCAGACTAAGCACACCCACTGGTGTGCAACTCTACGACTGCAACCAACTGCAGGACTATGACATTGAAGTGGGTATGGCCTCCTCTCTCTTTGTGCTATGTGATGTGTGAAACTTAATAGTGTGTCTTGTTCAGCCATTTACAATGTATTGAAACATGTTTGAAAAGTCTAGCAAAATCTTATCAGTTTCGGTGAAAGCTTAGATGTCACATTTTTTGTTGGCTTCTAATTTATTTAACTACCGTGCATTGTATAATATATGAAGCATCCAACCTGTGTCAGAAGAGCATTTCTTCAGTCTACCTGTTTCTTTTCTACTTACCTCTGCAACTCGGTGATTTATATGTGCACTTATATCCTTGTTTTGAGCCATATCCTGTTTTGATCAACAAAGGCACTACTCTCCGTTTGGACACTTGGGATGGATGGGTGGAGTTTCTTCATGGTTGCCTCCTTGGCAGCAGACTGACAGTCCAGAGCCACCTGTCAGAGAAGGAGCCAGTAATGAGGTCAGACAGAAACTCTCTTCAAAGCATGGCTACAATGTAACAGTAAGTGATTATTTCTTTTCCTGCTTTTTCTAGGTTTCAGCTGCAAGTGGCACTCTACATCGCTGCCTCTTTAGGCCACCTGGATCTAGCAGACTGGCTCCTAGAGCGGGGGACGCATGCTGAGGAGCCAGTGGGTGTTCATCCGTACCGCCAGTGGTGCCACCAAACCGCCCACCAAGACACCGGAAAATGTCCCATCCACATAGCTGCAGAGAGCAGTCAGCTCCTAATCCTCAAACTTTTCATCACAAAGAACTTTTTGACCTTGGCTTGTCGAGACCCTGCAGGTCGTGATCCTTTGAAAGTTGCTCTTCAGCACGGTCACAGGGATTGTGTTCGCTACTTAGCCAACAAGCTGAGCTCAGTAGTATCCCTGCCAAATATGTCACTGCCCATGCGTATCTACCTTCAGATGAAATGCTGGGTGCGTTTGGGGCAGAGAAGGGCAGCCTACAATCGATGCCAGGACCCTAGTGCTGTCTTCAAAACCAGGGTGGGTGACACGTTGCTGGTGGATGGCTTCAATCAGCCAAATATGTCTTCTAAATCTAGGAAAGTTGTGGCCAAACCAAGCAGAGGAATTAAGGCCAAGGCTTTGCAGCCTTTTTCTCCAATCAGTAACTTACTTACAGCGTCACACCTCCCTTCCCAAGCAGCAACACCCCAAATACCCAGCATGCAGTCTGTGAACCCTAGTGACTTCAAAACCATGCAGAAAAAGCAGAAACAACATGTAAAAATTAGAGAGGATGGCCTACTGGATGAAATCAGTGAGGAAGACAGTGGCCTATGCAGGGGAAAGTTTATACTCCCACCAATCACCAGCAGAAAAAGCATTCACAGGCAGATGTTTGTTGGTGCATCACTAAAATCTTCCAATGTTCTTAAGCCGTGCTCCCTCAACTGTGGTAGAACACCGAGAGAAAACGCCACATACTGCTTACATATAGCAAGGTCTGTACTGTATTTTCATGTGCAATAAAAACTAATCCTAGTGGGCCTCATAAATTAATAGAAAAACAAAATTAATCCATTAATGAAATTAAAGACTTACAGATGTGAATCAAATGATATGCACATCAGCTATAGTAAACTGTTTGTAATTCATGTCTCTCTTACATAGCACCTTCACAGAAAAGCCTTGGTTGAAGCAGCTGAGCATAGCACGCATCTTGATCAGGAAGCATATCCACACCATGACCTGATACTCATGGATCCCAGTGCCACAGAGAAGTCCCATCCAGATCTGTCGCTTTTTGACACAACTCACATTGGCTGCCTGAAACACTGTGGATAACGAAGAAATCTTCAAAGTGACAAATGAGGAGTGTATCTCAGGCTTAGTGTCTTGACAATGAAATTATGTGTTAGCCAAATCTCTGCCTTTCATCACTTCAGCACATTTAGATTAGAAAGATTGACAATACAAGACAGTTACTTGTTCGTCAATGCCCGTTGTTTGACAGAAGTCCAACAAGGACATTAGAGTTGAAATGACTTACCTTTTGTTGATATTAAAGGTTAAGACAAAAATAAATGTATTAATATTTAAAAATTGTCTACTTGGCCTCTAAATTTTTTTTTTGAATGTTTTGCTTTACTGTCTGCTTTTTTTGTTGTAAAAATGGCCTATTGCTACTAAGTAGGTCACCTCTCTTAATACCTGATGTAAATATATCGCCATGTATTCATTTAGGAAAAGGTGCCATGAAAAAAATGTAGGAGTTTAAATGTCAAATTGAAAATCATAAAATAAATGGCTTCACAAGACTCTGCTTATGCCCTAGATGCTCTTTAGCTAGAAAAAATCCATCATGGAAACACCTTTGAGCAAATCAGTACACAGTGATGCAAGGCAAATTTAATTAACAATACTCAAAAATTAAATGAACAACTGGTTCAAAACAGCATATTACATCTATTGTGTAACCTCCATACCCAGTAAAATTGTGCTCCACCTTTAACTTTGCAGCATTTATCTCCTCACAAGACAAAGGCTGGTCTTGCCCTCCTGACTCATCTGTTTGCTCTCACTGATCCAGGTTTATGGTGCCCTCTGTGGGAGATATAAAAAAACAAGGTGACAGCAGATCAATAGCATTTTCTAGCAAGTAGGCAGTTGTACAGGAATAAAATTTTACAACAGCTAAGAATATAGAATGAAACATGAAATAAATAAGATCAAGTGTAATAAGCACTGACTGACATAAATATTTGAATTTTCCCTTTGTATTATTTGTGACAAATAATTAAATTCACTTTAATAGTGAATGACAATTAAATTTAGATATACTTGACGATGAACAGGATGAAGGGATTGAAAAAACATTTAAAAATGTGCAGCAGTGATATACCAGCTAGGTAAAAAGGCAATAGCCTACCATTTGATGGAAGTTAAAACATCTATGTGAGTTGTAGATACACATATATTGGGATAGAAAAACAATGGAATTTTGAATAACATGCAAGAAAAAAAAGTTTGTTAATTGTATTTTGCATTTCTGTTATTACTGGAGAAGGAAAGACATTTTAGATAAAGGAATAAAGTCATCTCTTAGACAAATTTCCGAGCACAGAAACTGATAGGTAGTGAAGTATTCTCCTAAGACTGTATAAACTCGCGTTTTTAAATCTCGCGATTTTCAGGAGCTAGCTTACCCGCTAGTTGTGCCGCCCCGCCAGTATTCAGTCAACCACTGGAGAGTAGACATGGTCCGTAGCCGGTGCCCGTAGGTTCCTGCCAGGGTTTCTCCTGTCTTTACGGAAGTGTACGGGCTTATGACGGGGAATATGCTTAAATTGAACCCATTTCTGGTAACTGAGTTGCAGAAATCATAGTATTAGAAAATTATTTTAATAGAAGTAATCGAGACAGCCGATCTGACAGTAAACGTGTTGGAATGGCAGCCCCCCGGCCGATTAAAGGCATCCTGAAAAACAAGAACAGTGGGACAAACGTCAAATCGCTGCCCGACAACGTACAGGCAGAGATCCCTGAACAAGCTCCAGGACTCTCGGAGGATGACCAACAGTAAGTTTTCTGCATAGCTGTCGTGTGTGATTGAAAGCCAGGTAACGTTAGCTAGCTAAGCACTTGTTAGCCTCACTAACGTTACTCCCTGTCAAGCTAACTGTAACGTAAAAGTCATCTCTTGGCAATGAGTGGTAGTCACAGCATGCGCTGTCTGCATAAAAACTTTCTGGTTCGTTCCAGCGACTATTAAATGGCTTCTCCTCCTCAGTGACGATATACATAACCAAGAGCTAACGTTATCTCTATGTGCCTTTCGTCAGGTTAGCTTGTTCGCTAGCCAATAATGTCAGACGACAGGTAATGTGGTTGTAACGGTTGTCAACAACTGTTCACATTGTCCCTTTAAGACGCAAAACCACAAAAGCTCGCGAAGCCGACTTGCTTTACACAACCTAACGTTTACGTTAGTTGTTGTGGAAAAAAATGTAAATATTATTGTGAGTCCCAGTGACAGCCCGTACCTAACTATGAACACAAAAACAAAAATGATCACAAGCCTAATCAGAGGTTGTGCACTAAAGGTACATAACAGAAAGTATTGGAAACACGCTGAGTTATGGCCATATCCTATTTTAACTTATGATAACTGAGCATACCTCCCATATATCAAAAGTTTTCAACAACAGTCAAGAATTTGGTAAATAAACTAAACGCTTAAGTCATGTCTTTGAACGGTGTTACTGTGTTAGACGTTGGTTACACCTCGAGCGGTGAAGATTTTATAGTTTTATTACAACAAAAGCCAGTTGAATTTTCAGTGAGTAAAAGTAAAAGTAAAATGTCAGCTATAGGTTACCATAGAGTTATTGGGATCGTGGCTATTTCCAATATAAATAAAAAACACAAAAAGTTTTGGGGTATTGACATATATTGGTTAAGTTTTAAAGTTGACATGGCAAGCTATATGAGTCATGGAGATTCAAATCAGCCACAAGTGCGTACTCCAAGTTACATCTATGGTGACAAACACTTGATGTTGTTTCTGACACTGACAGCTGGGATACGCCTGCACTTGTGCTAAAGTCTTGGACTGTGTCATGAGGCAATCTGTGTGGTTAACAAGACTGTTCTGATCGGATAATCTGACACCCACCTCTGCCCGCTTATCCTGCTACTGTCTCATGAGACTGCTGTTATTATAACTGTTGCCAAACCCTTTGCTTCCTGAACACGAGTGCCCTTAAGTTCAGTCACCTATCAGATGCTTGTTGGCAAAGATGATAGTCTGGCTCATTCATCTACTCAAAGACACTCGACTGATCTTACTGTGAGATATCTTTTTTAGCAGCAGAGGCAAAGAGTTTTTGTTTTATTTTGGTGGTGCAAAGTGTTGCAGCAGCATTTAAAATTAACTTTTTGACTTTGGTACTGAAAATTTCTCCTAGCATATGCATATGTTTTACAAGCAAAATATTAGGTATGACTTTGGTATTTAAATATTTAGAAAGCTGCAGTAAAAAATGAAAATGATCACAGGGGTACTTGGTGACCTGTTGTACAAAAAGTTGTGGAGTTATGTTGTTGTGGAGCTAAGACAGCTGTTGTCCAAAAGGTGCCCAGTTGACAAGGAATGGAAGTTTTTTTTTTTTTCTGTGGAGCCTCGACTTCTCCTGTGCATTGGTATCACTCACACTGACCTTTTCAATATGGCAGCAAGACATAACGCTCCTGACCACCAGTCCCTGTAAAGTAATTCAGTGCTCTGCTTTCACACAGCCACCTCTTAGTCTTCGCTTTGCCCAGGAAACTGTGTAGAGTCTGTAGAGACTTCCCTGTGTGTTACAAGTGAATTAGGTGGAATTTTAGCCATCATAGTCAGGATTTAGAAAGGTTGGCACTTTAATTGAATAAGAGCTGATTTTAAAAGTAGCAACTGCTGCATCAGAGTTTTGACATTCCAAAGTGCCCTTGAGTGTCAGAGTATACCCCGCTGTAAGCACATCTGCCAATCTGTTTAAAAAAAAACTGAAGCAGGAAACTATTACTTAAGAAAGCAATTTTTAAAAGGTGTTGACAGCAAATCAGGCTTAAAATATGTTGATGTGATTAAGTCGCTTGGAAATAAATAGACAAGCAAATGGTGTCTTTTGGCCTCACATGAGTTTAATTGTGTCTGATATGCAGTCAGGGCGATAAATTAACACCACCCACCTTCCAAATGTTCCCTTATCTTTTGTGCCAACTGGTGATTTTGCCCCAGTGTAACAGTTGTGCTTGCCAGTATCACCAGTCGAACCTTTAAAAGGATCGTATTAAGATATAATCTCTTTTCAAAAAGTCATCTTAAAAATTAAGTAGGCATTAGAAAATATATGTTTATGTTTCTTCTCTTGGTATATAATGCATATCAGTATCAAAATGTATGGATGTTCATTGCTGGTATAGAATCCAGTCACTGTGTGAGGTAACTAGCCATTGTTTAGGGGTTAAAGTTCAGTATTAAATTTGTTATTTTAGTGCCTCCTTCTTTTCTCATGCTGGTAGGTCTAGACAGTAGTACCAGTTCTCTCTGTTCAGTGTGAGAAATTAGGCCATAGGAGGATAGCAGTTATTAGTGAATTCCATTCCCAACAGTGAACCAAGCTTTTTCTGTGTTGATACGAAAATAGTCTCTTCGACTGATAAGGAAGTGAAGGGAAAGAGTTTTCTGGAAGGATCCTGTGTGCAGCCAAGCACCAAATCCACAGCAAAGAAAAGGAGCTGACCGTGCTGTACCATACTGCTGCCATTAGCTCCAAGGAGTACAGCACAACACTCTGTTTGAGGGAAAAATTAAATGGAAAACAGCTCTATTTCTGTTTTAGATTGATGTTAGAAGCATAGATATAAAATAAAAAAAGATTTTCATATTCAGATTTTTATTTCTGAAAAAAAAAAAAATTCGTATGAATGTACATGGACCACATTTAAATATTTAGATAGGTTATTGCTTTTATTTTGTAATTAATACATCCCTAATCATTTACTTCTGTCAATGTGAGTTAGCATTTCCTTGACTACTTAAGGCTTGGTACATATAAAGGACTTCTCTTAAAATGGTTTTATTGAAAAGATAGAGAGAAAAGCATTAGGCTATATCTACTACTATTGAAGACAGCAGGCCTGCCACTGAGCCTGACAACAGTCTGAACATGTTTTCCTTCTTAATGCCTATAGTTGTGTTTAACATCACACCAACTTCCTAGCTTATTCTACAGTAGTCAGAGGATATCCTGGACTAGCTCTACAAATTCCTACCACCCAATGTTTATTTGTTTGTCCGTGTTAAAACACTTCAGCTTCCCTCCATAGATTTGTAGAAAGAACATGTACCTAATGACGTAATGCAGAGAGGTTACATTTGGTCAGTGTCAGTAGAGTACAACTCTCTTGAAACCTGTTGGATTTTAGTCTGTAATTAGTCAGACAGTACAGACAGCAATAGTCTGCAGAAGTCAGAAGACCAACCAAGACAAACCACCAAAGATACTAAATGGATGTATGCATTTGGTGACACAAGATATAAATTTTAGAAATGAAAAACTTAAATGATTCCATGAAAGTGGTGAAAAACATTTATACCCACATCTTCTATTTGTTTATTTCCTTTGCTGCTCCAGTTCAATTCTTTTAACACTGAAGGGCTGTTTGAGGTCTTGGGCACTTTTTCAGAGATTGTTCCCTTTGTTATCCCTTCATTTCCCCAGCATTATTTGGTCAACAGTGGTGTTTGAGCGTCACACCCAGTCATTTATAATTCATGGATGCTTCCATGAAACTTAATCTGTCCTTTACTGTCTTGTGAGCCTCATTCTGATTGTGTGATGGACAGCTTGACTAGGGGACAGTGAATCTCTAACTTTCCATAATATAGACAGAAAAACACCATTCAAAGCACTCAGACATTTAACCCTGACATGCACAGGCCAGTTGAGGTCAGTTGTAAGGACAGAAAATTCATACAATTTCTGAGTAGATGTGAAATGTTTGAAACAGATGAAGTCAGAAGTACTTGAACTAATTTGGTCTACAGTAATAAAAACACATTAGCTGTTTTAAGACCAGCCAGTAAAACTGAGTTAGAATAACATATATTTCTCTCAATTATGTCCTGTAGTCTGGGTATAAGAGATTACACAAAATATATTACTTGAGTAATACCTTTAATGTAATAGCACCCGTCATGAAATGAAACAGTTCACACTGAAATCATACATTTTTGTAGATTCATCAGTTTTGGTCTGTTTAGATTCATTTTACCAAACACTAACTTTGCTTAGTTGTATGATCAGGACAATATGGTTGTATTTACTGTGTGATAGTAGAAATATGTCTACTAGTTTAGATTTAACATGTTCATAACTTTGCGTGAGAAGCTGCTTTTTGCTGTTTTCTGCTGGTGTCTTTTTTGCTTTTAACTCTTGCACTGATATTAGAATACATTCAAATATATGTAGTGTTCATAACAATCCAAAAATACTTTTGTTAAATAAATTAAATTAAATAAATGAATAATTGTCACATTGTTTCTCAAGGACATGGTCTCTCTTCATATCACAACCATATCATTACCGCTGATGTGGCTTCTGCTTTTACATGGATGTGATTTTTTTATATGAAATCTGGACAGATGACAGGCTATAAAACTGTTTTAGTCCTAAATCTAGTCGGCTATCCCTAAAATTTTGTGAAATGTGTTATTATGCTTACTGCTGTTAGAGAAAGTTGCCAAAAGAGTCATGATTTGCATGTATATATTAATATTTGTACCATCTTATTTTTGAAGTTCTGAGAAATCATGCAATGAGACGTTATCTTTGAAAGATGTGTTAAAACATAGGTTGGCTATGCTCTGGAAAAGACTTATAAAATCTACATAAATTATTATATGCCATTGTGCACTAAGTTAAATAAAGGGAATCATTAGACTTGATCAAATCCCTTTCATTCAATAATAGTTAATACATTAACATAAATAATTCAGATACTGATTGTTTGTTGACTGGGGAATGGAAACAGGCAGAATTGATGTGCATTTTCTTCATGACTGGTACAAATTTCCTTCCAGGCTACTATTTGCACGTTTTAAAGTATGTGGAAGCAGCAAATTGTGTGCATTTCAACCAGCCACTGTCCCCACTGTAAAACAAGGGCAGGCTGCTGCTGTCACTGTCGGTGGGTCTTAGTCAGTAGCGGTGAACACAGAGCTGGACCTTTCCTCACTACCCTCTGACTCTGCTACCTGATAGCACAGCTCAGCTCTCAATGATGACTCACTCTATTTAATGAGTTTTCCCGAAGCGTTATGTCGCCAGCTGTCGGCCACCCTCGAGAGATAGTCCCCATCACATAAGAGATGTGGCTCTATATTTAGTGTACTAGTAGTTTGTTATGTCAATGTTTTTTTTTCCTTTTGCAGAGGCAGATGCATCATCATTGTATTACAGTTCCTGTGATGAATGAGTGAGGGGACTGGAGTGGATTTAAGGGAACAGCGGATTGGTTTAAATAAATCTTGGTTGGCTGCTTCTGGGATGTGTTGTGTAACCACATGCTAGAGTGAAGCACTACTACTCCCAGATGTTAGCTTAGAGTAGTTTTTTGGATCCTGTTGCTAAGAGAGTTTTTGGAGAGGAGTTTATTTCTCTCATTGTGAACAAAGCCTTATTATTGATTGTATTATCTGTTTTTGGCATGTAGATCTTTTCTCCAAACATCAGATTGATTATCCATGACAGTGTATATTTTGATGCAGTTCTTTACCTAGATGCAAAAAGAAAAGATTTGTAAAGAATGGTATGAAGTAATTGCAGAGGGGTACTCAATGTTTTGGCTTTCTAGTTTTGCATGCTAACAAACCCATCTAACAAGGAAGATTATTTTAAAGCAAGTGTATTCATGTTCTGGCGAAGGACATATTATCAGAATGAGTAGTATCGGCCCATTTGAGTGTTTACACAATGGTGTCTCACAGTGTTAGGCCACCTTGCTGCCTAAAAGGCTAGCAGCATCCCATCACATGGCCATTTTGTGACTGACGTGTATGAGTGTCGGCCAAAGCTTTTTAAAAGAAGTCAAATATTTGCTTTCTGATAACACTTCATAACTAGGAAATCTGTTTACCCTCTTTAAAAGGGAGAGATTTATTTCACCTACAGTCGTGCATAAAAATGGGGAGGACAAAGTAATAGAAACAATTTTTAATGTAACAGAATAAAGTTCAACAGCACCAAAAACAAAAGCCTCCAAATTGGCCATAAAGTTGAATCAACACATGTCAACACAGGCCCTTTGCTCTTCTCTCATTCACTGTCACTCTGCCAGTCTCTCTCCACCTCATCTCTGCCTGCACTCAGTGTCACTCTGCCACCCTCTCTCTCTCTCTCTCTCTCTCTCTCTCTCTCTGTCTGTCTCTCTCTCACTCTCTCAACCACACACTAATGACGCACTTTTATTTTTTGCTGTTTGTTCCATACTAGTAATGCAACTGTAACTCACCATCACCATACTCATTCATACTTTAAGAATTTAAAAAAAAAAGCCTGAAAAACTGGCAGAACAAAAATGTAGAGAGTGGTTGCTATTGACTAAATACACTGTCTCGCTTTGTTGCATTGTTGTAAACTAGCATGTTTTCAGAACACTGTTGAATGTGACATTTGCAGGTAGATCCAATTTTAAGCTTGTCATCATCAGTCCTTAGCAAGGTGTACCTAATATACTTGCAACATCTGCCTTTCACCCAGATGTTCAGCACTTAAGGCTAATGATACGCAAAGCTAAATTCCAAAAGGACTTCCTGAGAATCAGAGCTGGTGCAGCATCCAGGGAAATCAACTTGGCTCAGCACCCACAACCAAACTGATTGACTTATTGACAAATCTCTGTGTGTTTACTTGTTGTGCATGTAACTGTTTTCTGCAGAAGCTGAAGTGGCGCAGGCCACAAAACCTATACATCCCTATTTTTCTCCTCAAGTAAATTCATTTCAGTGAAAAAGTGTGAAATGCTACAGGCACAGAGTTTGCCAGTTTGCTTCAACAAGAAAACAAGTATGAATTTTTTTTTTTCTATGCTTCGTCTGATTTGCAGCTCATCGTGAGTCCTTTGAGGAAGACCCCCCCCCCTTAATATTTTAGGACAAAGAGAATTGATGGTGCATTTGTAAAATCTGCGCATCTCAGGACGGCTTTTGGCGAGAGGAATAGAGGAAATCTCTAGCAGCAAGCAGTGGATTTAGAATCTCTCTCCTGTGCCTGCCTGTCTCCCATGATACCCGACCGTTTGTTCTTATCAAGGTCAGGGCTGATGTACAGTACCTCGGCAGGACAGACATTGGGGAGCAGAGAGGGTTTAACCCTAGCAGGATACCTCTCAGAAACCCCTGGATTTAGAGCCTTAGGTTTCAGCTTAGTTTAAAGAACAATAAATTGATAAAAAAGGCATGAGAAGTTAACATTTTGCTGAAGAGACAATAAAAACTTCAAAGACTTGGAGTAAACTGAATAGAGAAAAGAAATGAAAAACAGGTGGTTAAGTTACAGCAACCAAATGCCATTCATGCTCAAAGAGGTGTGTAACAAGAATTTGATTGGGTGAAATAATGCATCCTTTCCTGAGTTTAAACTAATGTTTCCACTTCCGTTCTCCTGAGCTACTTACAATGGCAGGTGTTCTCTCTTTATCCTCTCGAGCAAAATTTGTCATTCAGGGCAGATTTGGTCATTGTTTCTTTTCATTTCCCCTAAGGATTTGAAAAGGCTGCAAGGATTAGAGTAATTTTGAACAAAAAGCCCCATGATGGAGCATGCAGAGGTGACAACCTTATACTTCAGATGAGAATGAAACTGTTTGGTGTATGTGGGACAGGTGTGCTTTTGGGAGGTGGAACAAAAATCAACTCTGAAAACAACTGAATGAAATGAGACTGTTGTTCGACTTTTGACCTCATTCACTCACAGCTTAATGGTCTTAGTATTCACTCAGATCCTCGTACACATCTGTGATGGACTACCTTAACAGAAAAAATATCATGTCACTCCCTGAAAGTTGTCAGAAACCAGATTTGTGCCGATGATATGTATGGACTTCTTTGTCTGTGTTCCCAAAATATGCAGTCTGAGTTAAAACTGGGGCATGTTGAGTCCTAAATTAAATCTGCTCACTCTCCTCCCTGCAGGAATCTGTGTGATGTGACAGTGGGTGGGTAGCTGATGTGCGGTGGTCCAAGTGCACTGTCTGCCATTTACTTCTTTCTCTTTCTTTCATCTTTTTATAGAAAAAAATCACAGAAATGGGATGAGATGAACATCCTAGCCACGTACCATCCAGCCGACAAAGACTACGGCCTGATGAAGATAGATGAACCCAGCACACCTTACAACAGGTCAGAGGCCTCTGAAAAGATCTGCTTAATGATAAAACTGTTAAAGCCTGATTCGGTTGATCTACAATAATTTTTGATAACCTTGAAAATTTTAAGACATCTGAAGACTTTCATTTACTAATAACTTTATTTTTGCTTATTATTCATTTAAATGATGCAATTAAAATGATGCCAGTCAAGAGCTTTAACCAGTGCAAGTGTCGGAGAGTTTAGTTGGTGTGTGTGTTTATGTTGGTGTCACAAGGTTTTCTCAGCAGGTATGTAATCCAATATGTTAGAGTGCTACCAGGAAGGTCACCCTCATCACAGACCTTTCCTGTGTCTCTCCTCATGGTCATCTTTCCTGTCTGTGTTTCTCTCTGTGCTCCACTCTACCCTTTATCCCCTCAGTCAGCTTGCCCGTGTGTTTTCTGCTTCTTTTGGTGTTAATTATCTTTTTCCTTCTCAATCCTTCCTCCCGTTGCTCAAATTTGACTTATCTTTACTCACTCAATTTTCCTCTTTTAGGATGGTGGGGGACGAAGATGACGAAGGGGCGCTGAGTGACTCGGACAGCCACGGTGGACTCACAGCTGATGACCTGGCATCAAAGTAAGAATTACATGACAACAGAAGAAGACAAGTGCAGACTAAATGCAAAATTAGAATTGAAAGAAAGGGAGAGGTAAAAGATAGGATGATTCATTGGCTGCTGAAAATGCTCTGTTATCTTTTTGATTTAATAACCATCTGTAGTTGTATGTGCAGTTTGTTGCATTTATATTTACTCACTCCCAGTGAGTAGCCTAGATAAGCCACACCTAAACACATTAACATATGCCCTTGTCCTTTAAGAAGAACATGCTGTAATAATACCTGATAAGTGTATTTGCTGTAATGCCTCTGACGTTCTTAAGACACTCAGTGACCACTTAACTGCACATTAAACAAAGAAACATTTTGGACCAAACATTGTCTTTTCCTGGAAACACATAGCATGCAGACGCACTGCAAACTAGGCAGCATATTTACAGCCAGACTACACTGCTGCCTTTGATAACGTTTCAGGTTATGGTTACTAAATGCACCCAAATGCACCTCACAAACTTCTCCAATTTTTACAAATAAGATTAGAACTATAAGAGGTGTGTTAAAAGTCAAAAATGTATCCCAAAGTAACTTGAATTTAGTGTGTCCTCTGTAAACTGCTCGGTGAACAGACCTCATATTAATTGCAGGTCTGTTTACAAAGTGGATGGAAATGTACTTAGAAGTAGTTAACATAAGTTTACTAAAAGTTTTATGTTTTAGGTTTTTGTCAACATGGTCATTTCATCTTGAGTATAATGGCAGCCTAAGAGGCCAGGCTGTTTTGCGTGTCTGTATTGAACAACACATAAAAATACATTAAAAAGACAAGTGCAACACACATGAAAAAAAGCTTTTCTTTGTGTTGTAAATAACATACACACAAACATTATATAGATTATAAACCAAACAGACTCAATCTGACCCCATGTTTACCTTAGGGAGGTTAGCAGTGTACTTTGTGTTGGTTAAACACCATCTGACAGCATTTCTTTGTTTTCATGAAAATACTTCCTGCATTTCACTGTCCTCAACAGCTGCAGATCAGTAAACAATGAGTTTATGTTTTTTTTCCCAGCAGCCTTGAATTCCAGGGAAACAAAATTATGCAATGTAGGGGAAAGCTAAATCACACCAGCTGTAATATGAGCATGCATCTTAACAGCTTCAGAAAAACACCACTTTTGTGGGAAACAGTTTGTGTTGCGGCCCATAACACCGTGTTGCAATGATGGAGGACAGTGAAACAGTATCAAAAACTGTCAAAAACTGACTGAGAATATATATTTACCTGTACAAGCATTTTGCTTTGTCTGGTGCCTCCTGGAAATAAATAAATTGACAAAGATTTAGTTTTTGCTCAGTTCTACAACCAACTGTGGAGGGTGCAGTGTGTCGGAGCCACAACACAGTAAAAACAGAAGGAGCAAATACCTTTGTAGTACAAGACTACTAAAATTAATGTATGTTGCCCAAATGTTATTTTGATTTTGTGTGTAAAGCTGTATTGTGTGTACTAAAGAAGTGTTTGTAAAGACTGATATGCCATCAGTTACTGAAAGGATTTGGTGTTGGGGCCTCAGACACAGACAGCAAAAACCTCTTTCTCAAGTTGCCACAAAACCTCAATAGACCAGAGTGCCATGCACCCACAAAGCATGTTTTTTGTTCTTGTTCTTGTTGTGTCTGTTGGTGTGTTTTTGTCTGAGTGGCAGAGCTGTCCTTATCCAGAAGACAGCTCTGCCACTCAGAGCTGTCTTCTGGTTGGAAATGGGAGCTTGAGAAGTGTATTTGCTGTGGGCCATAGTGCTTATGTAAGTGCATTGATGCAGGAATGGGATGAGTTAGTTTGAGCGTGTGCACCACAGAGAGAATAGTAATTAGCTTCGGGCTTGCAAGTCAATTAGCTGCCTTTGTTTACTTCCACACGGAATGCCTCTCATTGTTTTAAGCTAAACCATCCAGATAGTACAACAGCTGCTCTCATCTCCTTTCCTCTTGTCGTTTCATCTCTCCGACATCCACTCTGCTCTCATCCATCACCTGTCAAACTACGCTTTACTTCTCTTGTCTTTAAGTCACTGCACCACTTACACCTTCTCTCTTCTCTCCAGTCTCTCTATCCCCCATCTGCTCTGGATATCTTAACTGTAACTTGTGCATTTTTCAGGGAAATTGATTGTCTTCTTCCTGGGTGAATCACGGCCAGTTTGTTGGAGAGCAGTAGTACAGTAAATGGTTAGCTTCCCTGGGGCAGTTGCACCGATTCACTACCATCCATTGAGCCATTAGCCCAAAATTCATTTTGTCCTCTGCTGTTCTGGCTCTTTGTGAGTGTGTGAGAGGGGGTTAGTAACTCTTGTTATTTTTACTCATGCTTGAGTACCCACACATGCCTACATCTCTTCCCTCTCACTGTGCCTACTCTCTCCTCCTCGCCTAATAATCTCTCCATCTGTGTTTCTCCCATGTCTGTTTCTCTCCATAGAAGGCTTCTCCAGAAGTTTTTTAATATTTCCACATTGACTTTAAGAGGAGCTATTGATGGTTTCCTATCTCTATTTGGTGGCATGCTCTTTCAATTTGGTAATAAAACAACGGAAAACACTTTGAAAAGGAAATTAATAAAACTTTCCTCCCTTTTTATCTTCTTAAAAGGCTTGTCGCAGCAGAAGGCTTAGAGCCTCGCTTCATGAAGGAGGAAGAAGAAGAAGAGAGCAGCGAGGAGGAGGAAGAGGAGCTGAGTCCTGAAGAACAAGGTAAACATGGACTTTTTTTTCTCTCTTTTTATTTGATTGAATTCACTCTTACAAATGGCTTAATTTCTCGAGTGAAATATATTCATGTTTATTAGATCATATAATATTATTTTAACATAAAACAGGAAAGTCCTTAATCAACAGCTGAATAAGAGAGTTGTATATCAGTATCAATGGTAATGGCTGTTGATGGTGAGTCCACCCCCAAAGTTCATCTGTTTATTTATAACCTCCATCTCTGTACAAAGTGTCCTCTTGAGCTGCAAGGTAGACTAAATGCAAAGTGACAGTGGAGTGCTGGTGCAGAGGGATCAGTTTAGGGAAAGGCTTAAGTGTTTTGTGTGCCATTGACCTTTTTCTGACTTCCCTCAAGACAGACAGACACAGACACACACACACAAAAACACAGTGTGTCTGTATGCTTTTAACCGTTCTCTGACCTTGCCCTTTTATACGCACTCTCATATGTCTTACTCTCAGTTACAGATATGTAAGTTTAGCTGCTTAAAGCTTAAACACACACAGTAGACTGTTAACAGGATGGATTTTGCCTGCAAACATTTCGTTCTTGCTTGTTTTACAATATTTATACCTGAACTACGCATGTACAAGCAAAAGAACACTCTGGAAGCTGCAAACATGTGGATACGATCCAGCTGCAGAACTGTAACCTCAGCAGATTTTGGCACACAGTTCTTAATGGGCCAACTTGTGCCACCTATGGGAGAGCATTAACATCAGTCTGAAAACTGCAAATGAAGAGAATGGAGAGATGCTTTACATTAAACCTTTTTATTATGTTAAGTTCTGTGAGCAGATACACTTGTGCTAGTACGACCATTTACAGACAAATATTGACAGAATCAAATAGCTGACTATGTGGCATGCCAAGGTCACACAGGCCAATAATGATGATATAACTTTTGATTACCTTTGGAGAGAGAGAGAGAAAGAGAGAGAGAGTCAAAGAGTGAGAGAGTGAAAGATAGACAGAGAGACAGAGAGAGATGAAAAAACATATTCTAAAAATATAGATTGTAGTGAAAGGTGTAATATAGCTTGTAAGTTATCAGTATTACTTTTGAAAGATCAGTCTTTGTGTCTGTTGTTTTGATTTGATCAAAGTTTGAAGTTTGACCCCTCATAGAAACTATAGAGACCCAGGAGAAGAATCTTACTGAGAAACTTCTATGTGTGAATGCTTATCATACATAAATACTCAGCAAACTCTCCATGGATAATGTCTTTATTAGTAGAGTTGTACTGTACCTGCTCCTCCCTTTTCTTAACTCTGAATGCATCCATTGTTTTTGGCACATTACAGCAATTTTAAATGTATCTTCCTCTGCAGCTAAAAAGAAGCAGTTTCAGATGATGAGGAAGATGCACTACAACGAGGGCCTGAACATCAAGCTGGCACGCCAGCTTATTGCCAGCGAGCTAGAAGATGACGAGGACGCAGACGAAGAGATGAGGGAGGACACCGAGGAGACAGAGGAGATCAATGTTGACCCGCCACAGGAAGGTAAGCAGAGGAAGGCCGTGCTCCTGTGCATGCGGGGATAATTTATTTGGACACTTTCCAGTCCAACTGTTTTTAAGTATATGGAAAGAGGCGTAGTTGTGTAGAACACCTTGCAAATTAAAGCTTAAGTGAAGAGGCTCAGAAATAATGGCTTTGTGCACTGATGCGTGCCAACAATGTGGATGTCATTGGATTAAACTGCTGGCTGCTGTTTGTCCGTGGTTCATTTACTCACAAAGCTGTGCATCAGAGGGATGTTTGAACAGAGGGCCCATTGTAACACGCTGTGTACATGAGTGGGGTATAATAAAGGATTGAACTTTAGTTACCACATTCAGATCAGTTTAAAAATACCTTGATCTCTGTTGCCAATCTAGCAAGCTTGTTTCTTTGCAGAGCAAGTGGGTTTTTACTTTGAAAATTATGCATTGTTAAGATGAAAAATAAATTTGAATGAGAAAAATGTGTAAGAACCCCAGAGAATGAAATGCTTGAGAGTACTTCACTTGAGGGCAAAAAAAAACTTCTTACTTCGGACTAATTGTACTCAAGGCATGAAACTATATGACGGGTATGTTTGTTGAGGAGATGTGACCCATTTTTAACCATGAATCTTTGAAGTTCCACTAGCAACTCTGTTCAGAGGATCAAAAAAAGAGCATGGAAGACATCCAACAAAATATTACATGTGTTTTCTTTTCTTCTGTCTATTTGTCCATTTTCACGTCTTCTCTCCTGTTTGTCTCTTACTCTTCCTCCAGCTGATTCTCTGGACTCGTAGATGACGCCTCTCTCCGACCTCCAGCCCTGTGTGTTGACTCAAGATCCAGACAGACAATGCCACCGTGCTCTGTGTTTTAACGCCGGACCGCACAGCATACACTGCTTCACCTCCCATACTACAACCCCCCAATAGCCAATAACCTCCCGGCCACCTGTCTGTCTTTACAGTTCCTCAAAACTGTGCAATATAACCATTGAACACACTGTTTTTTTAACCACCAGAATCAGTAAAACATGAAAGTAAAAAGACTGCTGCCCCCTCTTCCTGCTCCTCCCTCTGCTGTTGCCAAGAATTTTCCCCTCCGACCTCCTCTGGACTGGCATCGCACTAAGGAATATGTGATTATGATCCTAAAGGAGGATCAAGGTTCTTTTTTTAAAAAAAAAAAAAAAAAAACAACCAAAAAATGCTGTTTAACAAGGACTCCCATCTTGCCACTCCACAGTCCCCAGGCCGCAGAGCAAACATGTCAGTCCTGGAGGAAGCCAGAGGAAACCACACCGCCTCCCTAAAGGCAAATCTGAGACATGAAAACGGCACTTATACTGGGTGCACTTCAGATGGCTCTCATCCTTTGTTTAGCTCGATGACCCAGCCTCCATTACATTTTTTTCCCTCCTTTTGTACTTCTTGTGATAAAAGGTGGACACTATGATGACCAGTTACGTTGTTGTCTTTGTGTTTGTCTCCATGGCTTACCTGGTATCTCAGGTAGGACAGTCATAATGGCATAATAGATAACATAATCCACAAGAATCTAAACTGTCCAAAAAAACCCAAAAAAAACAAGAACTTGACATCATAAAACCATCTACAAATATAGTTAATTGACATATGTATTCTTTGGTGTCCCACAATGATGCTTGCAGTTACCTGTATAGCTTGTTGCCTAAAATCAAGTAAAATAACACAGAATATAAGTATCACGCTGGCATGTTATCCCAAGATTTCTTATTTTACTTCATCTCTTAACAAGCAAGAACTCAGAGCGAAACTCCACTTCAAGTTCTGGCAATTTAAAAACATGTCAAATGGAATCCACTGATAAAATTGGTATCTTGCTTGTCTATCAGGAGGCACTTATCTCAGCAAAAAGTATCTTAAACTTATTTGCAGCTTCTGCTCTGCACCATGTCCTTTTGTGCAAAAAATTTCACGGGCAAGTCTGTAATCATGAGTCATTTACATTAGCTCTGAAGACATTTTATTTCTTTAGGATAGTAGGAGGTAGGGGGGACATTTTTTTTTAAGTCCAACATATAAGGTATAGCACGTGCTACTGATGAATTAAACAGCGTCTGCACTGTCCAGTCTTTAACAAACTACAGCTTTCAGCGCCAGGCTCTAATGTAGATCTGACAGAGAAGAAACCAGAGCTCACTGTATCTCGCTTAAATGACTTGTGTATTTAAGTACTCATTGTACAGGAGCTTAAACAGACAGCTTGTGAGTAAATCCTTTTGAGGAAGCTACAATCCCTTAGTGAGGTTTTTTTTTTTAATACATCAAACTTTATTTAATATTGTCTAATCTACTTAAGTGACGAAGCTTGGGAATGTCAAAGAAAGAGTTGTAATTGATGCTACTGATTTCTATTAGAGTATGTGGTGATGTTGACCACCAAGGCCGGGGTTCATTTAAGTATCAAGAAAGTTTTAGTCTTAAAAATGTTGTTTGATTTGATAATTTGATAACTTTTGAGAAAAACAAACCTGGTGCAACCTGAATTGCATTTTGTTGACTGTTAGCGTCTGGTGAACTTTCCTAGGTGTTTTCTCACTGTAGAAGTTAAATAAAGAAGTGAACACCTTGAAAGAAAAGTACAGAGGAACCTTGATTATGTCTTGTGTTGTGGTCTCTTAATTTTCTTCAGACCCTTTAATTCCTCACTGTGATTCAAAGTGTTGAGTTCTGTATTATGGAAACACAAAGGATCAAAGACCAACGGTGTGACTTCTGCATATGTCCCTTTGCAGATTCCTTTTTTTCCTTGTATTTCGCTATTTCTTGGCATTTTCTCTCCATGATAGAAAGTTAATGCCACTTCCTTTCAACTTTGTCCATTAATTAACTAAAACTCAGCACACTGAGCAGGAAGACCATTAGAGCAATGAATTATTACATGATTCCTGAAGAGGAAGGAATTTCAGAATTCTCCATTACAGTTAAACATGTGAAAATGCTAATAAAGGTTTATTTTTTTTCTCTTCAGACAAAAGGACAAGATTGTCCAAACATGACTGACGTGATCACCCTGTAGGTGGTTATTACCTGTCAAATGTGCCTCTTATGTATTTATGTACAAGTGTGTAAAATGAACCGGCTATGCTTCATTTTAGTGGGTTTTTTTTCTTTTTTGTTCTACCGCTGTTTTTCTTTTGCCTGACGTGTCCAATGTCTCACTTTTTTGTTTTCACACCACATTATTGGTTTGTTTTCTAAGGATGACAAGACTGTTTGGCAGTCCCATGACTCTGCACTGTGTGTCTGTCACAAAATGATGTGGAGGTTAATCCATGTTTTTGTATTTCCAGTTTGCATGTTCTTAATCATCAGATTGTGTGTATTCTGCTTTGTTACTGTCTCCTACCATTAAACAGATGTTGTTAGAAGCAATTTTCTGATGTGTCTTATGTTTGATGTGAAGAGCCAAGTACCTTGAATTTCAGTGATGCAGAAGATTTGGACCAAATGTGCAAAAGTCTGTCTGACATTGATCAAAGCCTCTAGAAGACTGGAATCACATAGCTTCTCCCATCCCTGGGTTTGTTTTTTTGGTTTTTTTCTGCTTTCTCTTATTATTTCTTTAAAAAAAAAGAAAAGCTTCTGTAAATGTTTACTACATTTGATCTATAAAAATTAGATAAATACAGTAATGAATATAAATTAGATAAATAAGATACTTTTACTCAGACATTCTTTACCAAAATTTAATTACCACAAATTCACCTAAAATTCTCCTTTATTTTGACTTATATTAAAATGCTTCTTTTTTGGTTTAGTAATCATCACAACAGAGTTCAAGCCTGTCAGTCTGCCTGTTCGAATATTCATTTGCCGTTCATTGTTACTTTAAAAGCAGCATTATCAGTCCATAATATCAGTGCAGATTGATATAAAGGTCACATAGGTAACATTAACTTTGCCATTAATAGAAGCAGTGAAGTCATCTCTCTCTGTCACATGTTAGCTTAGCCTCCAACTTAGGTTGGTAGAGGATGACTGCATGAAAGCTAATGTCCATTTCCTTAGTGCTAACTCAAAATGTTCAATTACCACAAAAGTTATTAACTTCAAACTTTCTTAAAATCACTCAAGGCTGAACTGCATTTAGGTGTAGTAAGAGCTGTAAGACTCATCTCCCTCTATTTAAAGTCACAAACTTATATACAAACTCCCTTGTATTACTGGATTAGTTTACTGTTTCGGATTTACAGTCTCATTTTCTGATGTTATATCTTTCATTTATTAATGGTTTTTTTTATTTTTTATGTGGGGGGTTGAGGGGGTGGAGGCGCTCTAAATATTTCTGTTTAATGGATCGTTATATGAACAAGGATAAGGCACAAAAACCTTTGCCCTATATAAAACTAATGTAGATGCAGTTCAACAGTGTTTTGCGTATAGTTACTTCCTGTCCGTGGCCCCTGGACAGCTAGGTCCTTTACCACCAGATGGCGCTGTCATATCACACATCTTTTCTATCTGTTGGATTTCTAGTAATTCTAATAGGATAAAGCAGGGAACTGTGGTAATACGAGGATTATCCCACATGTTTCGGTCTTGAGTGTGTTTGCGGGTAGGAATGAACGCATCTTCCGGTGTTTCATTCAACTGCATAGCCACATTTTAACGTTAATGGTCGGGATATTAGTCTCACTCTGGAATAAAATGTCAAATGTGTAATTAATTCGTGTTGTCAATGTTTTGCTTATAATGGCGTTTGTACTAAATGAGTGACTGTTTGATAAAATCTACCCTTTAGGATACGGTGGAGTAAGAAATGAGGGAGGCCGTCCCGACTCTTCAGGCAGCGTCACGTTAATTCCAATGGATCAGGAAGCGCCTGTCAACTGACACAAAGATCGTGTAGGAAAAATAAGATGACTGACTCAGTTTTCATCGAGAGTTCATCTCTTGAGAGTGGCTGCAAAGTGTTCAGAGAGCTCGTAATTTACCTGTTAAGAAACACTATTTCGTAGGCTATATCATCTAAGCTTGCAATGTGAACATAAATAGACATGATAGATGTGATGTTCCGTGGTAAGTTCGCACAAAGCAAATTATTTAAGAGACACCATAATGTAAGTCCTTAAGAACACCTAGCCATCATTATTGATACCGATTATTGAAGGTTAAAACAACATTAACATTGTCCCCCAACGATTTACTTAAGAGTGAGAATTTAAAAGTGAAAACTGTCACCATCATGTTGCCATAATAAATTTCCTATTTTACTTTGAATTCTTCATTACTCAATCAAACTTTAGTACTTAATCAAACTTTATTACTCAATCAGATTTTATTTCAATATTTAATATAATTTAGTAGTTCATATGATTTTTATTATATGTTAATTATATGCATTTTTTTTTTTAATTAAAAATTTAAGATTACAGGACACAAACTCCTACTAGATCTCTAAAATTCTGAGCTCAATAACTTTTGTCATCTTGCTTGCTAGACAATCAGTGCTCATCCGAAAATCCCTCTTTGTCACATTACAGGACTCATCAGTAGGCACATAATCCAGATTTTAATATACATGTGAGTTGGTTGTACGTTTCTCATAGCCTCTCTAAAATGTTTTTTTAGGTGAACAGTCTTGCTTGCAGAGCGTCTTTCTGACTGACTTTTCCCTTTAATAACCTTATTCATTATTACTATAACTATTAGTTGTAGTGGAAGTGGTTAGTATTATTGGTTTTATGATTGCTAATGATGGTTTTAACCACTTTCTTTTATCCTTGCTCTGGGATCGCAGAAACCGGGAACTTAACAGTGATCCATCTTTCCCTCCAGAACCGAAGAGACGATCTTTGTTTGAGGCTGTAGTATCTGCGTTGAAGAACTGCTCCTCTCCCACTGGCTGCTATGACCTAGCTACCGGACGACACTTTCTGTTTTCTGGACTGACCGCTGCGTCTGAAATAGTTTTGTTGCGTTTCTGGCAATCATACATTCAACATAGGGTCGTTTATGGTTGCATTGCCGCGACCTTTAATCGTAGCTGCTGGCCCCTGAGGCTAGGTGGCTAGCAGAACAGTGACAGAGTGGAGCCAGCTGGTCGGACAGAGGTACAGTAGCGTTAGCAAACAAGCTAATTAGCCAGAAAGACTCAGCCTGGATTACTGTCTTTAATCAAAGAGAGCGCAAGTCTGCGGTTTTGCTCACTGCGGCAAAATGAAGATCACTGTGGATTTTGAGGAATGTTTGAAAGACTCCCCACGGTTCAGGTGAGTGATGACAGGCAAGCTTTTGTCCTGAGGATTGGTTATTAATTTATCAGAGGGAAAGTGTCCAGCTATGCTAACATAATCGGCAGTAATTAGCTAACTTAGCTGTTTTGCTGCCTCCTACTTTTCTATTTTTATCTCTAAGAAAGCTGGGGCCAGCCGGGGAGGCTGCCTGATTGGGTAGGAAACCAAACACAAACACAGTGACCAGAGTGGTAGGCTGGGGCATGCTGTTTCATTGCCTGTTTCTGAATATAAATTATGTAAAAATGGGAATCTATATAAAAAATGAATGTAGGAAGTCACTGTCTGTGCCAGTAACCTTCATTCGCTGTTGTTTAAAATGTCAAGCATACAGTATGGGACTGTATGACTGTCTTACATCGCAGCTTTTATTTTTACTTAGTTGCAGTGTATTTCAATCTGCCTTACTTCCATATTTAGCTGGAGTTTAATACTCTTGTCAGCTTGAAATGGCATAACAAGACACTAATAGTTATATTAATCACAGATTAAGTCACTTAAATAATTTTTGGAGCCATAAAATACAGATAGTCATGCTGAAGTTGCTGAAACCAGTAGGGGTTTTTTTTTTTGGCCATTTTTTAATTACTAATTAATTTTCTCTTTATTAACTACTTGATTGTTTCAGTCATATAGGGCTCACACTTTGTCCACCATGCACTTTTATCTTCATCTCCTTTGATCTTTTTTTCTTATTTCTTTTCTTGGTGAGTATTTGCACAGTGGAAGGGCCTTTGAGAAACAGCTGAGTCCACTTGAAAGAGTAAAGGAGCTCCTCAGCGTTTTTTTCAGGTGGTGTGAGTTCATGTGATGTATTCCTGGCAGCAACGTCACTTCTAACATCATCAATTACAACCTCTTTTTTTTTTTCAATTCTGAAAGTTGTATGAAACGCAAAGTGGGATGTTTGCTCTCAACTTCCTCTTCACTTGCTTTCGCGTTTTTCCAGAGTTATGAAAAAGCGCCTCCCACCTTCCTCCCTCAGCCACCGCTCCCTTTGCTTCTGCTGCTGCAACATCCTCTCTCACAAAAACAAGGAACAGATGTTAGAAAGTTGTTTGCAGAAGAATGGAAGTTTTTTTTTTGATCGAAGCATTTCCTTTGGGATCACATTCAGAGGTTTGAATAAAGGGAATCTTTCCAGTCAGCTGTGTAACTTGAAGTTTGGTTGTTAAAAACTCTAGTGACTTACACCCTTTTTCATTACAAACACTTCTGAGAGATTAGGATCTCAGTTGTTATAATTCTTTTGTAAACTGAGAAGGTTGAGCAAAGATATCTTATTGATCCGATATATGCTCATATATTTTAAGGCAGTCCGTTTGTATGACAGTTATAGTTACAGCCTGCTAACCCAGTCTGTGAGTTACTTCTTTCCACCTTTATATAGTCATCATAGCCATCATCATGCTCGCTCCCACTTGGTTTTGATTGATTCCTGATAACAATGAACCCTGAGTCACAGCAGAAAGTGTGTGACAGTGATTGATATTTATCAGATACAGCTAGATACAGCCAGACCTCAGACAGCAGTGGTGGTGTGTGTGTTTGTCTGAAAATGAAACCTATTACCAGTGACTTTGTACACAAAAGATGCTCTTTTCCCATAGACATAGATGATGCTTCTTTCTTAATTTAAGACAGTCATTTGTGTACAAGATTTTGTCACCAATTATCAATTATAGTAATAAATGAATAAATAAATAAATAAATAAATAAAAGCATTAAGTTAATATAAGTCAGTTCCAAAATCCTAACTGAGTTTAACTGCTAAACCTCCACATGACTTTGTTGACTGGATGGTGGGCTGATTACTGTCTGTCACCAGAATCAAAGCTGCAAAAATATCTTAAAATACAATGGAAATTACATCTTTCGTCATTCTTTTTGGTTAATGGAGTTTGGAGGCCTTTTGTAACCTCAAGATAATTAGACCACCTTTTCAGCCTGAACAGGCAGTTTAATTAGCTTGAATGAATGAGTAAGTGCTGGTGTGGAGGGTTTTTCAGAATCTGCATCTTCACGTCAAAGTTATCGGTCAGATTCTGCAAAAAATATGACTGAAACAGCAGGATGACTAATCTCTCTGAGGTAGTAATTTATTCCAGCGTCCCTTGTGATTACATAATATCTTACATGGATAAGATTCAGTGTTGAATGAAGTGAAAATTTCTGAAAGAAAGGTAACAGTGTATTTATCCCATCAACATGAAATCTCCGACACTCCGTGATCTGTCAGAAATTTCCTAGTCTAGACCAGACTCCCACTCTCACAAGAAAAGAAAACTATGTATAACTCTATACATAGGTTGCATGTGAGAAAAGAGTGATGTTTTGGCAAGTTGGAAACAAGAGCATGATATTAACACCCAGTGCAAAATACTTGTTTATAGATCTGTCTGTTGTATCACAGGTTGTAATGCAAAATGTATTATTGCACAAAAGCGACCACAATACTAGCTTTTTAGTTTATATATATATGCACACATGTATGTTTTGCTTTGTGTCTCTGTAGTTTTAAGGATGAAAAACATTTGGTTTTTGCACCACAAAAACCCTAAAATATTGCACAATCTCCAGTCTGTGTTTAATCAGCCTGATAGAAAGCCACTTCTCACAATCTTCTGCAAGCCTTGTCTCTATCTATGCTATCTGTGCCCTTTGTCCTGTCCTTAGTCATCTCTCAAAGTTTCCTGATAGCATGTCTCTGTAGGTTCATCCTGATACTTTTGGACTGTTCAGGGATTTTCACAGCACAGTTTTCCGCTTAAACCACCATGTTTTACTCTTATTTTTCCATCCCTCACTCGTTTTGTTTGTCCAGCGAAGAGGACAGAGCGGGAGTGAAAGAGAGAATGGATGAAAACATGGAATATACAGCAGTGTTTAGCAGCTCTCGCTTGCTCAACATCTGTTTCCATTTTGGTGTTTGCTTTCAACTTTGTGCCAGAGAATATGGAGCCCCCAAATGTGGAGAGGGTTGTTTTCAAGTGGTAATTTGGCACACCCCACACATTTTTTTTTTCTTTTTTGCTCTCATCCTCATTTCAGTGGGGAAGCTGTCTTCGGTTGTAAACCATGCTTTCAGCCCGGAGGAGAGATCAACTAGTGCAAAAATTATGTATTTTTGGCAGTAAACCCTCGTAGCCTAGTTTTCCACTTGAGAATAGACATTAGACTCAGCCTTTCCTGGCTCCTCCTCAAGTATGAGATTTGAAAATTCCCTTCAGAGGACTCAAGCTTTTCTTCTCACATATAGAGGAGTAAATGTTTTACATATTTAATATGCCTTTCTTTCCAAAAAGGTCCCAAAGACAGCTAGAATTTGCTTTGTATTTTTCACATTAAATTAGCAGTATATTGTTTGTATTTGTAGCATTCAAAACTTTGAGCATCTGTGGAGCTGAAAAGTTAAAATATCCAATTTTAAATGGGCCATAGAAGAGAGCATAATGTTGAGAGATGAAAATAAGACACCACAAGAGTACGAAGTATATGGTTTTGTACCAGGCTATTAGAGTAGTATAGACTGCCCAGAGGTAGGCTAATTTCTAAAATTAGCAGCTATCATTTCCCCTGTCCTTCACCGTTTTCTTCATCATTATAACATGATTGTTTGCTGCCGATCAGTTTTGCTGATACTGAACTTGGCTGAGTGCCATGTTATGAAGTCATTGGTCGAACAGCTCCGGTTACAGTTTCCCCTGAGTCACTGAAAGCAGCTGTAGAGCCTGAAGATCACTGGCAATCTTCTCTAATTCAGATCCTGATGAGAAGCGCTCATGCTGCAATACACCCTATTTAGTTTCCCATGAGAGTCCAGCTGCAGGCTTGTTAGCATGCTGGGCTTGTTTGGAAATGATTTAATTGAGCTGGGGTGCATTTCCTTTTAATGGTTATTAATTAAGGTAATTAACAGCTAATGAAGATGTGTGGATGGAATGAAATGGCACTGCTAGACACAGCTGTATTCCTGTTAGTACATGCTAGAGTAGTTAATGAAATACAGGAAGCATCATATAGTTTATCATCTTAGTATACCATAATTTTATAAGACCAGTGACAGCTTAGAGAATACATACTTATTGTCCTCTAAGTTAGTTAAAGAAGGGATAGATCCATTTAATAATTGGATCAACAGATAATGTAAATAATTGTTAGTTGCACCAATAGTTCATAGCTGTCAAAATAGTTACTCTTTTCCACATATTCAATAATATTTCATCTAATTCTTCAACTCACTACCATATTAGCCTCTTGGTCATTCTCAGTCTTTACTTTAGATAATGAAAATGTTAAAGTTATGACTCCCACCTTCTCCTCACTCTGTGTTTCCTTCCTATAACTTTCCAATGACATAGGGGGATGTACAGCTAACACGTAATTGGCTTAAATGTTCATTGATCAAAACAATGTGCAGAATTTCCCCAGAGCATGTGTAACTATTTATCTCGAAAGTTATGACCTCATCTTGTTTATGTTGTCCAAACTGGTGCCTGTAATGGGGAGTTTTACCTCAGTGGGACCCCCTCTCCATAGCTCCACTCCTCTGCTCTTTAACAATCACAGGATCTACGTCACAGGGCTGAAACTCCCCCCATTCTTCACATTTCCATCCACATAAGCAGATACAGAAGTGTTAAATCGTTTGCCACCACTGTCATTTCAGTCCAGTGTGAACTTCAGTCATCACCTCTGGTTGACTTTCATGGTAGACATAATAATGTAAATTCAACTCAAAAAGGAAACACTTTGTACAGTCTTCTTCCTGTACATTAAAACATTAGTGACTGCAGAAGCACCATAAATAAAGAGAGAGGACAAAACGCTACCAGAAATTAGGCTGCATATAATTCTAAACATCAAAGGAAAGTTGTAATACAGAGCTATTTAACTGTCAGACATATCTGAATTGGATTAGTTAAAATCATTTTGAAGCTAGGCTGCCTCAGGCTAACTGTGAAGTTTGCACCTGTATCATATATCAAAGTATAAATACAGGGTTGGACACTGTAATGGTAGATGTATAACATTATAACATCAAGTGATGAAAACGTTTGGGAGTTAGCAAAAAATTCATTATGGCATTTAGGATACAAATAATGCTATTTTTCCTACTGGTTTATCAGCCTGTAAATGCCCTGATTGATTAACCAAAAGATATTCAGTTTTCTTTCACCTGAAAACAGAAGCAGCAAATCCTCAAAAATGTGAGGCTAAAGTTAAATTATGTTTGGCATTTGTGCTTAAAAATTGCAGAATCATTTCCTGTCTTTTTAACTGATCAATAATTCAACCAATTGTCTTAGCTTTAAGAATAATATATAGTTGTTCAGGTGTACAACAGAAACAGATTTCTAGTCAAACAAGCCAATTCCTAAAATGCAAAAGATCTGCATTGGTAAATAGCTTCCAGTGAGGAGCAAAGTGAAAATATGCAAAGAGCAGATGGTCTTTGAGTGTGGGCTTATGTCTTTGAAGTGCCGAGGTCTCCACCACAGAAGACTCTATTGTGTTGGCAGCGTGAACGGCAAAACCTGTTCAACTACCTCACTCCTGCATGCAGAGTGCACACAGCTTGCTGGCCGGCTGCCACACAGAGCCAGAGAGGAGGGGCTCTTTGTTTTATATCATGGTCACTGACTAACTGCAAAATAATTAGGTGTCTCCGTTTTTTAACAACAGATTTACTACAGTTATGTAGTCAGGGCTCTGACTAACAGGTGGAAGGCAAGTAGCACAGAAAGGATTTTTGCCCTTTGTCTGTTTCCATTGTTTATCTTTTGTTGGTTGTTGGCAGTGTTAGAAGTTTAGTCACCCACTACTAAAATAACACCATTTTATGTAGATGTTTACTCAATGTAGTTACAATAACACAAGTGCACAGATTTTACTGGATTCCTGGGCAACCCAGTAAGTGTTGGTGCAGCTCTACCCGTCACAATTATAGCAGTAGTATTTTGTGCTTATAGATCTTTACAATACATACAGATCATACAGTGCCTATAAAAACATTTTTATTTGTATTTATTTTATTTGTGTTTTTATATATATATTTTTTGTATGTTTTTTTCAGTAAAAAAAATAAATTCCATATTTTGGGTAATTGAGTAATTTATAAAGATTTGCTGGTTTTCATCCTCTCAAATGTAAGAATTTCTTTCTTTTTTATATATTATCAGCAGTGGACAATTTAGGTCACCTTTGACTCTGGGAAAATGTAAAATGCATTGAACAAAAACATGTCTTTAATGAGTGGACCTAAATTTAGATGACACTTATTCTGGTTTGATCAGACTTGAACCTTGAACCTCTTGAACCAGACTCAACCTTTTGTTGACAGTTAGTGTTACTGCCAGCTGGTTAAGATGTTCACATCAATGATAATGGACATAAAGTAGGGTGACAGTTCATGACGTGCAGTAGTAACGTTATATTTCTGTCACTTTATATTTTCACGCTTTAAAATACTAATTAGGTTGCAAAGATCCAACTGAAAATGATTAAATATCCAACCATTCACCATTTATTAGACCAACGTAATCCATGCAGTTGGCTTTTAATCTTAGCATGCAGTATTTTGTACCTCTGTCTGGCTTATACCGTGGATTATGGCCCTTTTGCGTGCTCTTGGTTGACTCAAAGAGAAATAGTACCCAAACATTCCCTCTGTAATGCTGAATTGGCCTCTTTCTCACTGATGTGGTTTACGAGGCAGGCTTTTTTCCTCCTCTCTTCATGGGCTGTAGTCTCCTTCATACCACACGTCTCTCTTTATTTAGCCCCAGTTTCACCATCACACCCAAACAGCAGTTAAACCAGGATGTCTGAGTTTCTTTATATGTATTGCTCCATTCGGTAAAAAAAAAAAAACTAGTAATGATATATATCATCATATAAATAACTTTCTCTGGGCTCTGGAGCTGTGGTGGTTATCTACAACAATTAATTGAAGGCTTGTGTGAGATTTAGCCAAACATTTCTTGGCTACGATAGACGACATACAGCTGTAACACATCTTTCGGTTGAATTAAAGGCATTTATTTGTAACCAACTCTGTTTCTCTACAGTTTTGTTCTATGTATTGTCATTTTTTTATTGAGTACAAGAACAGTTTCCTAAAGGCTTTTATGTGTTTGTTATTCTGGGGGGGTTCGGTTTAACAAGGTCCTATCTATTCATGCTTTTGTAAAATAATCATTTATCATGTTGTTTATATGCCATGGTTATATATTTATAAATCATAAATCATAAATCATGGATATATTATAGACCTATACAAGTGCTCATAGTAAGAGGTTTTAAAAAGTGAAAAATATACATATAGTTGACAAAACTTGTATGTTTTAAGAACATCTTAATATTCCAGGAGTCAGGTTTTTCATTTCATGTTTTAAAAAACAATGATAATACTGCTGTAACTTGAAGTGAATAGTAGCCCCGACTGATTTATTATGACTGTTACTGACTGTTGGAATTTACTTCAATGAGATGAGACTGTCCCTGATTACATCTTCCCTACACAAAGCTCTCCCCACTAAAGCCTTTAGTTTCGAAAGGCCTGTTATCAGATGTATGACCAGAATCTCTTTGCACTGAGAGCTGAATACCTGCATTATTCTGGCTGTCTGCTTATCATCCAGACTACTTTATCACACTGTGTGTAATGATGAGAGATGTAAGCTTATTGTTCCCTAAAATTCAACATTGAAACAACCTTGTATTATTGTACCTAGATAAAGGAAGTGTATCTGACTTTTAAGGAAAACAGAAGCCCCCCCTGTTCTCTTTATTTTTTGGTATTAGTATGAGAGATTGGTTCCCTTAAAGATGGGAGAATTGTGTATTCTCTTCTTTATTTGGTAAGGCTTTTAGATGTCTGATTGTGTTCAGATGCTTTCTGTCCTGACTGACCAAGCATGATTTCTCATGGCCAACAGCAAGTATCTCTACATATGTGATTTCACTCAGCTTCATGTACAGCTTTCAAACAGAAAGGTACTCTAAGACATCTCAAATAGTTATTACCAAATGAACATGTTTATACTTCAAGTCCCAGTTGCAGAAGTGTTATTTTTGTACTTTGCTGTTCATGCGCCTCTTGATTCTTATAACTACCATATGCCTAAAGCTTGAGGGCTACTATTGTTTTAATAAACTCTGGACCAGCTTAAGCCTTAGAAAAATTGCCCTACTTTCGTTCTCCTTGCTATTTGTTTATGCAATCTTGGAGGGAGGACCTGCAAGACCACCCCTTTTTGTAATTTCAGGTGTTTCAGGATCCAAAACCTCTGATCCTGTAACTTGGATCCTAAGTGTTTATGCTTTTATAAGTAAATAAATTGTAACCCCAAAAAGGAAGTATGCATCAGACTATTAATTTTGAGCACAGTTACAGCCCCTCAGAAGCCTAGGGGCCCCATTTTGGATTCATTTAGTGAAACTAACCTCGCAGTGAGGCCAGCTATGGAGAGACAGTAGGTCAATGGTCAGTATCAGTTCAATTTCCAGGCTAAGGACTGCTGGTGTTTCTATGAATTACATCGCTGTGTCTTTCGTAGATATATATTGTGTGTACGTGATTTGCACTGTGGATTCATTTAATTGCAGTGACTTTTTTGTCTTGTACAAGTGCCATATTTCATAGGGTCTGTATCACTACATATTTTCCATCGGAAAGAGGCGTGTGTGTGTGTGTGTTTGTGTGGGTGTGTGTGGGTTAAAATTGAAAATCTGTGTCTCTCGTTCTCTCATGCTTTTCTCATTCTGCTCGTTATCCAAACTCAGGCTGGACATGCTCCAAGGTCAGAGCTGTGAGGCAATGGCCCAGATTTTCATTTTGCCAGGGCCCCTCCTTTTCTTATCCTCTGTCAGCACTTTCACAAGTTCGCTCTACAGGCTCAAGTTACCAGATTAGAAAGAAATAGTCATGTTCTCGTGGTTGCATATAACGCCAGAGAGTGACTGGCTCACAAAGAATTGAGATAGATTTCCAAAGCAACCTTGTCCAAACCTTTATTTTTCCAGGGAAAGATGGCTGACTTTGCCTGACCTTTTTCCAGGCACTCCTGCCTTCGATTCAGTTATTTATATACATTCACACCAGAAAACCTCCCATAAAACCTGTCCTGTTGTTTACTATTGAGCAGCCACACCTGAGCAAGTCTGGTCAAATGCTTTTACCTAAAGCAATAAGGTTTTGTAGAATCTAAAAAAGGCATTTCTACATATAAAATAATAGAGATCTGTGTACAGTATGTATTTAGAAATATAAACTTATTATTAAAGGAGAATTACTAGTCCCTTAATTAGAGGTTTTATCTGATTTTTCTGATTTCACCCTAATATCTGTTGTAAAATTCCACCTGGATCTTCTTCTCTGGAAGCCCAATCTGGAAGGTGCTGCACTGTGAAGGCTTTGGCCCCTGCTGTTGGTTACATTGCTGCGCCAAGGATTGGAGTTTGTACTCACCACTGTTGTACGCATTAGGTTTTGTGCCAGCAAAATGCCCAGTGTATAAATATAGAAATATGTAAGAATATACCAAATCCTCTTGAAGTCAGACACAAGAGTCTTTCGGCGGACTGAACAGTCATGATCCTTGGTGATTCATAAAAGAGATGGACTTTGCCTGTAGCAACTGACAAAGGCAAACAAGGCTTGTAACATGCTCTTTAGCTTTTGACAAGGATTAATGTCTCTGTCAGGGAGGGGAAGCTCTTTATTGCTTTTGACCCTGTTCTGCCCTCCTGGTCTACATAAGTCCTTAGTTGACTTCATTGTAACTGGTTTGTTAACGAAAACTAAAAATCAAATCAGCAGTGATGCAACTCTGTGACACTGTTCCCATGTTCCCAGCCTTTTCTCTGTAATTGGGTTGTTGAATTATAAAGCAGAGAAGATGTAACAAATTGATGACTGTTGCCTGTTCAAGTTTAGGTTTATATTCATTAATTAGTACTTGAAGTGAGAATAAAGTTTATTTTGTCATGCTGTACATCCTTTATGCTGTGTAGGTTTAGCACCTAAGGGACCTACACCGAACATATTTTGCTGAACTAGGCTATGTTAGTTTTTGTTTAGTTTTGGCATCCTGTTTCTGCCTGTGGAGGCTTTTATGATAAATAATCCAAAGCTATAAGACGAGAATGTTCTTTTGTAGCAAAGCCTGCAACTTAACATTGTTCCTTTAAAACCATTGCAAAATTAGCCAAACAGCTAGATTAAAGCTCAGGTTCATCAGTAGAGCACCACTCCTGAAGGTAGTGGGGCTTAGTGTCCTGATCATGGACTTAAGAAGGGCAGATTCTTGGCAGCACTGAGGCCAGACTGTCATGCAGTCTGTTTTTGGGTTTGTCACTAGCCTTCTGTTGAACGTTTTATCTCGGTTTCATCAAAGAAATTGGTGAACCATCCTCTCACACTTCCTCTGCTCAGTGAAGTCAGCCGTTGCATTTTGCTTGTCATTGTTACTTGCTTAAAAGGCCCATGAAAAAAATCTTTGTAAGCAAAGGAAATGCAATAACATTAATTTCAGACAAATTTGAAGAATTTGTCTATGACATGTTGTTCTAAATTTACCAAACACAAGCATTACTTTATGTCACAACCTTCTTATAGACATAGAAAATTATTCAGGTAAATTTACATTTGCAGCATATAGTGTCATTTTTACTTTTACATTCTTCTTCTCACATTGTCAGGGATTCAAAGTGACCTTGCAACCAAAATGCTACTTCATTTTGTTCAGGATTGTTATGCAGATATCAATAAAATGCTTAAAATCATTTAATATTCTAAAACATGTTCTATAAATACAATAAAAACAATGCTGTATATATGCACAGAAATCCTTGATCTCACCACCTCTTGTCACACACACTCAGCTTGCACAGCCTTCTGTTTTCCCCTGACAGTGACCAGATGTTGGCAGCTGTCAGTGTAACACCATGCGGTAGAACAAACATCTGGAGGGGGTTTGGGGATTGCCACCCGCTGCTTGAGGGTGTCACTCTTAATCCCTTTGCTTAAACTGACACACGTTGCACACACACTCTCACAGTCACAGATCTTCACAATGTATCATGACCTTTTCTGGAATGGAAATGGTTTCATATACGTTTAATTATTAAATGAATGTTCTTATCTCCAGTGATTTACACTGACGGCAGCAGCATAATTGGCGCTTAAATGTGAATACTCAGTTTTCCAAGAAATTAATAGAAAGGGACAAGTGCTCCAACTGCACAGGGAGATGTAAAGCATTTCTAGTCTTTCCATTATAATGGGATATAATTGTATGTGCCTTTCTGCATATCATTTCTAGCTATTGGAAATATGAAACCCGCATCGCCAACAAGTGTCTAACTGAGCTATAGGATAAAAACCCATGATACAGTAGTAAGCATCTTAGAAAAGGAGTACAGTGTCATACATTCAGTTTTCATAATGTTTGAACAAGTTCAGCAAACATTGATTTCATTGGCTCCTATATTTGTTTAACTTGCTGGGGTGCACTTCTGCTGCTTTGTTTTTTTTACTAATAGACCATGATCTGTGATCACAGGAATATCAGCTTAGCTTTATTACTATTACCTAATACCCATAATCCAGTGTTTTTTTTTTTTGTTTTTTTTACTCAGTATGATGAAGAATTAGCACAAATAGACCTTAATGTAGTTGAAGTTGCAAACATGAATAATGGATTGCACTTTCAAGGGCAATTTGGGCATGCTGCATCATGGTTGTAATAATAAGGCACACCTTTATCCTTCCTGCTGATCTATCATTGATTAGGATAAACTGTAAAGCAGCTTAATAATATTATTGCATCTCGCCTCTTTATGATGTACTGTACTATGGTCACCTATCAGCTGCTTATGTACATGTCCTATGCTGGAGTAAGGTCACAGTAAAATGTTTAACTACACAGATTGTTATCGTGAAAGAGTGGGGATTAATTCAACAAGCTTTTGCTGGGATGAGGTCTTTGAGTTTCTGCTTCCCCTGTCGTGGCACTCTCATGCTCGTAGGCTGTTGATCCTGTGGAGAACCAAGCTGTGCTTTGTCACGCTTTAAGGGGCAGAATGCCAGACCTGACTCCAGCCTTGCGGCATCACCCAAAATGGCAGCTCTCAGTTTGGCTGCCTCTAATGGTGTATATTTCTGCATGTGCTTGTATCATTACTGTAGAAGTGTACTATAATATAATGTATTACAATAGTAGTTTTGAGAAGCTATAATTATACAGTTTGGGCGTTGTGGTGAAGTTAAAATTGATACATGCATCTTGAAGTACCCCTCTGCTTTTAAAAATGCGGATGTTAATGCAGATGTTTAAGATGTTGATATAAGATGCAAAAGTAATTATAGAGCACGATCAGAAAAATCTAGTACAGCAATAAAAAATTGGTGTCACTTGGTTAAGTGTGCTGCAATGTTTTTTTTTAGTGTGTGTGCTGTTTGTTGCTTCCCCTGTTTTGCGGAACAATAAATTATTTTACTTGTTAAGGAATTGTCGGTCAGAGCTACCATTTTGTTTCATTCAGCATTCTTACCTCATTAATCTGTATAGAGTGCACAGAGGACAAATGAAAAATGGTAAACATAGTAATAATGTGGTAAAGGTGGTAAACCAAATCGGCACAAAGGGAGTTCATGTTCCTAGAAAAAGAATTTGCCTGCAGTGTGTCTGTAATCTTCTCTTCACCATCTCAGTCGTCTTCAGTGCCTCTCAGTGTCTGTGGGGTTGATAGTATTGAGTCATGGTTACACTTGATTTCAAAAGCCTTTTTCTTTTTTTCTTTCCCCACAGAGCAACCATAGAGGAAGTGGAGGGGGATGTGTGTGAATTGGAATCCAAGCTTGACAAAGTGAGTACCACCCATGAAAAACATTGCTTAATTGTTCATTTGTTCTACTGTGTGAACTGCCAGCTTTGGAGGCCATCCTGTAAGTGGAAAGTTGCAGGCTTGTCCCTGGCCTTGTCCCATCATATCCCCAGGTAGCCCTTGAGTTGAGACTCTAAAATAGACACTGTACACCTGGCTTGCCCTTTGATGAAATATGATGATGTGTTTGTGTGAGCATATGACACCAATTGCACTGCAGTATGTACAGTAAATGGACAATTACCTTGTTTAATTTGTAAAATCTGTCACTCTATTAGAGAAAATCACATCTATTTCCAGCTTAGTGGGAAATTAACACCAACTGCCTGCCAAATAGTGGTGGTTTACCTGTGCCTTTTAGCCGAGCAGCTGGTTTTCCTTTTTTGTTCAGACAATCACAATTTGCTCAGAGTACAGTGGCCTGCTATGGCAACCTGCAGGCGCTCTCTCGGTCACATTAAAGGCAATTCTTGAGCTGTTCTCATCCCAGTCCTGCACAGCTCAAAGTACATTCACTGGCAGTGGGCGAGACCTCAAGCCTGGAAGATCTAAGTTCATTGTTCCTGGACTTACAGTCTTACAGAGTGCAACCCCTCCTCCTCACTCCACCTCTGTGACTCAGACCCGGCCTCACTTCCTCTCTTGCTCTGGAGAGGAAGGATCTGCTGGAGAGTGGGTGTGTTTATGTGCATGAATATGGCAGTGATAATTTGTGTCTGTGGGTTTGTGTCTCATGTGTTGATTGGTGAAATTGAGAGACAAGAGGGTAAATCGACCAGAGTTCATCTTTTACATGGAGCTTTCCATCTGCCAGACCTTTATAACCACAGTCACATTGTCACTTTTTACTGTGCTAATTTAAATGTGCTCTTTAAGAAAATTTTGTCATAAGAGACTCAGGCTTGTAGGAGTGGCCAGCTCTTTATAGTGAGTTTTTAGGTGTCCCTACAGGCTAGGTTTTCTTGAATGAACTATGGTTCATTTTTTTAAATTGAAAGCATCCCTTGAAATTTTCACAGTTCCTTTTAATATTGAAACTTGAACTTTCTCTTAAGAAAAGAGAGAGACAAAAAAAAACAAAAAAAGGGAATTGAATACTGAGGTCACACTTGTTTTGATGACTTGCTTGTGCTTAATCACACAATGTGTCTAATTTACATAACTTTTTTTGTAAAATACTCACTTTAAATTGTATCAGTCAGACTTTCCTGAAAGAGAGACAAACATTTTGATTATGATCATCTTTTATTTATTACTTGACCGTTGAAAACCTACTTACTTTCAAAGGAAACTGCTAAAAAGGAGCATTTTTAGTTGGGTTATTTAGCAGCTTTGGCTGCAGTGGCACATTCAGGCTGTGTGTCATCTCCTGTGTGGGAGTAAATGGAGAATGGCCAGTGCTTTTTTGTGAGTTTACATAACCTGGAACTGTCTTTGCCCCTAATGAGTCAGAAGGAAAAGAAGGGTCTGTTGTTTATTACCAAGAAACTGACTAAGCATCTTGCTTTTTAGTGTTGGCTCCATGTTCTGCAGCACCAAGTCCCACCAAATCTCTAAATTCAACTCAGATATTAACTGAAATTGGTCTACTCTCATGCAACTCCTGAATCTATTTTAGCTGCAAACTTTAGGTGATTAGAATTAGAGAATATCTTGAAGAAAGGACCTACATCTTCTCTCCACTAATTTCTCTCTTTTCCCCTTTAAGCATTCATCTTGTCCTGTTTTTTTTTTTCTCTTTAGCTGGTGAAGTTGTGTATTGGGATGATTGATGCTGGAAAAGCCTACAATGCAGCAAACAAGCAGTTTGTTAATGGGATCCGGGAGCTTGCCCAGCAATCCACCAAAGATGAGGTCATTGAGGTAAACAAAAACAACCTGGCTTGATTAATCCTGAATTATAGAAAGTCACCATTGAGTTTTATAACAATGTGGGGTTTTTGTGTTGAGGACAGGCCTCTTTTTACATGTTGTAAAGTTTTTAATTATTAAATGTTGTTTAAAGTTGTTAGATAATAATGAAACAACTTAGAACGAGAATAAGTTTAGTGTAAAACAATGAATGACTACTTGCTAGTTCCTCGATAAAAAGAGACCGTTGCTTCCTCCCTTTTGGCAAGCACCACCTTCTTGATCCATCTCAGTGAAAAGTTTTCAGCCATGATGACTTTACCAGATTTATGCTAAATTTAAAAAAAAATGAGGTCTACTGAATCCTTGTGCTGTCCACTGGGTCTTGACGAGGTCACATGTTTTGTTTTGTTTTCTCATATGAATATTGCATGGCAAGGCAAGCACTTCCTGTCTGTCTTTGTGTATTGCGCTCATTGCCTCTCCCTTGGGTTTGAAGTTCAGCCAATGCATGTATTTGGAGGGAGTGACCAAGCCAAAAGAATTCTTTCCCAAAGTGTCACTGTGTCTCCAAAACAGCTAACAGTTTAGCCATACCTGTGTGACAGAAGAGTGCGTGTCTCTGCAGACATTTCTGTGATGAAGCTTGAAACCGAAATTTGCGTTTTATCACATTTTTAAATATTTGTGGAGCTTGATTTAACACAGGCCTTGTTTTTATTGTTTGTCCAGAGTGTTTATTCTTGTGTTTTATTGTTATAAGCATTCACTCTCTCTCTGTCTGCCTTTCCTTTCTCTCCACAGTCCAGTCTCACAAAGTTCGCTGAGAGCCTTCAGGAGATGATCAACTATCACACGGTACGCTACCACAGTGACATGAAACCGGATGTGTAGTCTTTCTCCTATCTTTTTTTCCCCCATAACAGCTGGGGGATGACAAAACTCTACTGGACCAACGGTCAAAAACAGCTCTTTAACTGTCAGAGTTTATATTTACTGCTGGGAAGGACCGCAGCAGACTACAAGACAGAGGAAGCTGGTCTGTGAGAGAGTGACCGCTTGCCAGAGAAAGTAAAAAAGAAAGTGTTCCAGAAACATTTTACAGAGGATTAGCAGTAATGTCAAGGTACCCTTGAGGAAGCTGTTTAATCTTCATCTGTGTTCATGAGGATTTCAGTGGTAGTGACTATAATAAGCGGATGCTGCCCTCCATAAAAAGGGGATAAAAGAAACCCCTGTGGTTTAGATGCAAAAAAATATGTACTTTTTGGGGGGAAGGGGGTAAAACATTATTTAAATGTCAACAAAGCTTTGGGATTTCTTGTCTCAAAAAACCAAGTTACTTCTGCCCCATAAATTCCATGGTATAATGAAGGGCTTTTCCTTTGTTGTAAAATCTATCCCCTGCTTCCCACATTGTGTTGAGTGTTTGTTTGTTTGAGCAGATTATGTGTAACTGAGGTAGATATTGTAATGGTCAACTTTTCATGATGTGATTGCATACTGAAGACAGGTGGTATACCAGAAGAACCATTCTAGTCTTCAATCAGAGTAATTGTAATTATTCTATGGGCCTTCCAGGTTTTATAGAATCTCGTGCACTCCAGATCAAACCACCAGATCTTTGATAATGAATAATTATCCATTTTTATCTTCCCTGGTCTCTTACAAACCTCTCTAAGTGGCACAGCTTTGATTACGTGGCTGTTCTTTCCCATAGTCCCCTCGTTAACCTCCTCGGTTGTCAGTCTCTGGTAGGCATGAAGCTGACATTTAGAGATGGAGACACACATTTATATTTGTCCTCTCATTAGAAATCACATAGAGTGAGCTCGAGGCTTTCATCCGACTGTAAAAGTTCTTTTCTTGATCGCCCTTGTCATGTCTTGTTTCTATTAGCTCTGCAGATTAAGTTCCCAGCTAGCATCAGACTCTCTGAGACATGTAAGAACAAACTACCAAGCCTTGGCCACTGCTTCTAGGAATCGAATCTGAGTGAACTGCTATCTGGAGCTTGGTATCCCCCAATTTTGATTCTTATGACATATGTGAACGCTGCCATCACACTCAGATGGGCTGTGAAACAAGCAGGCTAAGATCACCTCGGGAGGATGGTCTCAGCTCACCTTGAACTCTGGACTGCTTCACTTGTTTTTAAAATGCAGTCGATTCCAAAACAAACAAATCCGAAACAGCTGTCAATGCTTAATGTGAAGCTCTTAAATTGGTACAACCAGCGAAAAGTTGGCTGATGTACCATCTAAAACAGGGATGTCAAACTCGTGCCATGGAGGGCCAAGAGGCTGCAGGTTTTCTTTCCAACCAAAAACTCCACCAGCTGAT
>JAQMCX010000045.1:13572139-13745011 GCA_029814765.1 Acanthurus leucopareius
AATCAGCTGGTGGAGTGTTTGGTTGGAAAGAAAACCTGCAGCCTCTCGGCCCTCCATGGCACGAGTTTGACATCCCTTATCTAAAAGAAACAATTGAGGTATGAGTGTGGGGTGATATGCAGCCATCAGAGGACATCTCCATCAGCAATCTCTTGAAGGTGTACATTTTCTAATAGGATGCATCAGGACTTTGATTTCTAATCACAGCCTAGATAATTTCTAGAGATGGATATTTTGTTCATTTAATGAACATTTGTACATCAAATGCAATGAAAACAACTGGCAGTGAATGCTGCAGATCTAACCTTAACATATCTGACCAATGACAGGACAGTCTTGCCTGCCATAGCCTTTTCTTAAAACTTTTTGAATGCTCTTGAATGTTGCTGTGTGAGCCCAAATGCACTAAGGGGCAAATGCAACAATTGTCTCAAAATATGTCCCATGTCAAAGCTCAACAAAGAAACTACAGGTTTTAAATCGCTCTTAGTTTCACCAAACTGTAACATTTCAAGATTAAATAAGATACCTCATATGTCTTAACTAGTACCCACATAAGACTGTAGGATGGGTACGTTCTCTGTGACTCAACCGTGGAGTCTGTGTCCTCTTATTAGCTTCCTTGACCAGACCCCTAAAAGCCTCCAGGAGCCACAGTTCAGGCCTGCGACTGTGACTCAACAGTGGAAACTGCGGTCGTGTCAGCTGACTGTCAGAGAGGTTTTTGCCACTCAGCGATCCGTCAGCACATGATCCATCCAAACACAGTGCTCAATCTGTTTGTCACTGGTAGCCTCTCCCAGCCACACTGCTCATATTGTCTTGTCTTACCATAAAATCACACTGAAGTCTGATGTAGATAGAAGTGTTTTTGTGGGACTTTTTTCCTCTGTAGCTCATTTTTAAGGAGGCATGCAGGTTAATTAGGGTATGACTCACGACCAAGAAAAGGCAAATTGCGTCATTTCTCGTGTTTATGTCTTTATGAGGGGAGTTTACAAAGTCAGCTTGTTTGTGTAAATTTAGCTGCTTAATTGCACCCTGTGATGTTAACAAAAATCCTCCTAAACAGAGGTGCTCAGTGCTGATTTGCAAAACATCTTGTGGCCTAGAAAATAAATGCATTAATCAGCCTTTCACTTTTTTTTTCTTTTTTTTTAAAGTGCCTTAGAGTTGTTTAATGCTTTGATTAGTCCATCTAACCAAAAAAGATTTTGGAAGGCAGAAAGGAGCATTCATTCTTTGTCTCCTTTTTTTCTTCACAGATATTATTTGATCAGGCCCAGAGATCGATCAAGACCCAGCTTCAAACATTTGTCAAAGAGTAAGTATTAATTGAATGAAGAGGAGTAAAGCTGGTCACAGCTTTAAGCTATCAAAGCATTTGAAGAATGGCCTAAATTTCCTTTCTTGTCATCTCTTTACAAGAATAATCCACAGAACATTTGCATTCTACTCACAGTTGTATCTAGATCAATGCTCCATGGTAGAGGGAGAGTGTAATGGATTTTGGTAAAAGAAAACCTACTCTTTCAATCCTGAATATAAAGCAGAAGCTGTGGGGATGTCATATAATTTGATAGGCACAAGATCCAGACAGGGCATACAAGGACACTGGGCCATATTAACACACACATAATTATATTTTCTAAGCAAATAAAGGCCTCATATCTCTTTTTTTTTATAACCTCATAACTCTTAATTTTCCAGACTTCTTGTATAAGAGCAGTAAAGACAAATGCAGGAAACAGTAGGCCTTCTAGTTTATTTCATTATAAGGATTAACAGCTTTTGCCCCTGGCACACCAGCACAAAACACCCACCATCAGCACCCGGAGAAAACCTGGGAAAAATGTTCTGCAATAATTACTTACTACCTTGCAGCACTCGAATGTTAATCTCACTTAGACATAATACATCAAAGAACAAATGTGGGACGCAGAGTATGAGCATGTTTTTCACCTCCTTTAGATAAGTAATACTGCCCAGTCACTTACATAAACACAGCACAAGACCTGGGTCAAACAGTCATAACAAATAATGTTCTTGGTTTAAACCTTCTTGTGTTTCCTGTTGACCATGATTTATAAAGTCACTTCTAACCTTTGTGTGTTTTCCTGTTGCCTGACCATGGCCGTGTCACTTCATATCCAGAGATAACTTCCTTCAACACTGACCTTTTTCCCTACAAGGTTGTTGACATCCAAAGGGCTGTGTTTTGTTTTTTTTACCTTGGTCATTGAGTTTGTCAAACCCTTTAAGCTTTATCCTTTAGTTGAATGAAAAGGCTCTTGTATAACTTTTATATTATGGCAACATCTGAGGGTATTTGCACTCACCTTAATTAACAAGACACAACAAGACTGTTACGGGAAGATCTAATTTGTAAAAGCTTTATTCTTGCATCCTAGTTTATAAATAAACACTTCCTGAACTTGACTTCCCTATTTACACTCCTGCATATTAATATATGCTTGTACAAAATGCACTGAATTAAACGTGTCTTTCTTTATAAACTTCTGTCTCTTTTTTTCCCTTTGTCAGCGACCTACGCAAGTTCAAAGACGCCAAGAAACAATTTGACAAAGTGAGTGAGGAAAAGGAGGCAGCGCTGATCAAGAATGCCCAGGCTCCCCGCAACAAGCAGCATGAGGTGGAGGAGGCCACCAACATCCTCACTGCCACACGCAAGTGCTTCCGACACATCGTCCTCGACTACGTCTTACAGGTACAAGAACCCACTAAGGGATTTCACTTGAAGCCTCCATTAGGTGAATAAAAATGGTAGAAGTCTTGTGTTTAAAAGCCACATATTTCAAGGAACAGTGGCATGATAGTGTATTCCTTTATACATGCACTTAAAATGAGCCGCTCCATATTAGTCCACATTTTGCTGTGTGTGTGTAACAATACAGTGATACCATTTTCGACAGAACTGTAACAGTGCAAAGTAATAAATTGCTGACTTGAAGCTTTTAATATAAATGCCCAAAGAAAGCTCAGCCACACAAAGTCATGTTCGACATTTCTCTTTGCACACAAGCCAACATGGTTTTGGATATGGAAGTTAATATGCTGAGTCAGGTTTAAAAAGGGCTGATGTGGCAAAGGGAAGTAGGAACAGCAGCTGTGTCCAATTCTGTTACATCTACAGTGAATCTCATCCACCTGCCACGTTCCAGTCCACCACATCAAGGCAGACTTAGCTCAAAAGGAGTAGGAGCAGATGCTTTGACAGGACATAGAGAGCAGCAGCTGAATTAGTTGTAGCAAAGTTGTCAGTGGGACTAGCAAAAGAATAAGGTTGCGGTAGTTTTGGACTTTTTGATGTGAACAGTGACGTGATATTGTATAAATAGCATATGCTGCCGTACCACTTCTAAATCTACTTGCATAGCTGAATTAACAAAAGTTTGATTGTTCAATTAAAAGATTTTTTCCACAGTTGGTGGACACAAAACACCCTCATTAATGAACAGATAAAAAAATGGTAGAAAGTGGAATGGATTTGAAGTTTAACATGTTACAGTCATAAATAAATGTTTGCACAGGGTTCATGTGACCTTTGACGGATCATGTTCGATTAAGCTCTGTCATAGAGAAATCAATCATATTTTTAGATCAACCCATTTAAGGAGAAGCAAAAGAGGAAGTAAGCAGAAGGAGGAAGTGCATGAGAAGACCTATATCTAATGCTTGAAGAAAAAAACTTGTTTGCAAATATGTTCCTTCTCCTTGTGCTGTAAGATGTCTAAATGTTAAGATTTATAACCCCCCTTTTATTCAATATGTTTTGTATTCTGACCTTTGCAGTAAAAAACTGCTTGTGTATAACTGAATCTGTCAGCTGGTCTCTGCCCTTGGCCACAGTAGCACAAATGAATTGTTCATGCTTTCTAAAAATTCAGCTGCCAGCCCTGTTATTGAATCTCACTCCAAAGAAACAGACAATGCTGTATGGTCACTGTTTGCTCCCAAATTAGATTTTGAAAAGGAAAACAAAAAGCGAGTTTCAAAGCAGAATTTGCAGTCTGCGGCCCACTGCATAATCGCACTCTCATAAACTGAAGCGTGGTGTGAGAAAAAATATTTGAATTTTCATCTTGCCTTTTGGTCTGCTTATAGAAATCTATAGGCTCGGCAGCTAGCACGGCTGATTTAAATGTCTCTCTTTTAACGGTTCACACTTACTTAGCTCTGTCAGGCCTTTTTTATACTGCAGACTTCTGCAGCTGTGCCTGCAGGAAATGTTTCAGACAGATTTTAGTTTTATTTTTTCTGTTCTTTTAGATTCTTTTTGTGGCAGTTTTGCTTAATTATACAGTGCACAGTTCACAGTGACATGCAAGATGGTGGAGGGAGAGAAAAATATATGAGAGAGGTTTCAAGCCAGACTTGCATACATAACAGTTTAGGAATGGAGCGTGTCTCTTTTACCCTGCTGTGCCACGTAGAGCTGGATCATAAAGCACTAAACTTTAAACATCAGGTTTGCTTTATTAAATGCTTGTCAAAGCTAGAAAAATAAGAAGTAAATGTAATAAGATCAAATGTACAATGTGTAGTCAAAGGGATAATACAGCCATCCGATCCCCCCCGACATACAAACCAATACCTTAAATTTGACTACACATATAACACAGAAAAGAAAAACACAATTACCTCGAAATAGAGACAAATAATTGTACATCTACAAAACTGAACAAACCTGAAATTTTCCACATCTTGTCTCGTCTTGCTTAAACTTGGTGTCTTTACTGTTTTACAAGTGTGAATTACCACAACTTACCAACCAAAATGCTCGTAAATTTTGCTTGTGGTAGAGGTGCTACTCCAGTCCAAACTTCTAACTGACTGTAATTGAGAGAAGGAGGGGAGCCTGTAAAAGTTGTGATGCACCAGCCGCTGTGGCCAGGAAAGGGGAAAATACGCTTCCTTTCCTGGGTGGGAGTTACATTTGTTTATAAACACAAGTGTGGTAAGTGTTGCCAAGCAAAAAGGGCCTTACAGTCTTCAACCAAACAAATAATGCCGGCCACAAATATTGCTGACCGCTGAACTTGTTCAGTTGCGTTCCTGCTTTCACGACCACCAAATAGGAAAACATTAGATCAAGGATGATTTATAAGCATTAGGCGGAGTGTTTAAGTTCATTTAGAAACAGCTCCACCTTAAATATAAAAGCCATATGTGACCAATATTGTAGCTGACTCTGTTCTCACACAACAGGGATTAGTTCCTGTCAGACACCGCAAGGCCAGCTGGAATCACCGTCCGTATTTACAACCTGCCATGTCTTATCTTTACTCTGCAGCATTAACCTAAGATACCTGCCAGCCCAGGCAATCAGCACAATGGTAACTAGCTGAAGATGAGGGAGAGTCTGCTACATGCAAACACAGGCAGAGAGAGAGAGAGAGAGAGAGAGAGAGAGAGAGAGAGGGGGCTAAAATGAATGCAGCAGGGTAATGTAGATAAAAGGTGAAACAGGCTAACAGCTAATTTGGGTTAAACATGAGGCCTGGAGCTCCCCCTGGTGCTGGTAATAAGAACTACTGTCCAGTAAGGCCTGGGGTGACCGTGTGATTTTTCTACTTCAGTTCAACTCATTTCACGCTTGTCTGCTTTCTTTCATTTGCCTTTTCTTAAGAAGTTCCTTTTTTGGTTTCATGTCCAGCATCGTACCTCATTTCCCCTTATGTTTCATGTTCCTGTTTTTTAGACTTTCTCTTTTCTGCCATTTTCTTTCTCTCTCATGTAATATATTATCACCCTAGAGTTTTTATTTATTTTTTACTATGGTGGTGGCTTCTTTCCTCTTGCAGGTGTTGACTTCTTCTTATTTTTTTTTCTTATTTTAACCCTATTACTGAAAATCATTATTATTAAAAAATACTCATATGCCTCACTGTTTTTGTTTTTGTTCATTATAGATCAACGTCCTACAATCCAAGAGAAGATCTGAAATTCTGAAATCAGTAAGTAAACTTTTCTGACAGCAAATGATGTCTGCAGCAGCACTATTGGATCTCTGAGTATTCACTGTCCTCTTCACAGATGTTGTCCTTCATGTACGCCCACCTGACGTTCTTCCACCAAGGATATGACCTCTTCAGTGAACTACAACCTTTAATGAAACTGCTTGGAGGACAGGTAAAGGCAACAGTATACAAACACACAGCACTATCTGTTTGCTTCAAGACAAAAGACAGAACAGTCACCGAAACACAAAGCTTCACAATCGGTTGAAGAGTGCTCTGTTTTTACTGAGGAAATGGGCTCTGAAATGCTCTAATTGAACCCTTGGCTTCAAGTATGTGATTGCAAAACTGGAAATCTGACAGGGCTTCCAGACAACCTGGTTCACTTATATGCTCACACATCCTTGTTCACCTGTGTTTGTAGCGAGCTGTCATTGACATAATCCAGGTCAAGCAATTAGTTCAGATGGTTCACACACATGTACATTCCTTTAATATTTATTAAATGCCTCCAAAAAACGTTGCTAGCCTTGGACTGTACTTGCAGTGTTATTAGAACACACAATATAAACTCTTGCAGCATAAGCAAACATGAATCTATTTTGAGCTGAGTATCGGAATAAATGTTTGCAAAGTTTACATTCCTGAGGAAAGTCACAGACAAAGCACTCTTTATTATGCAGAGGTATGTTTGATTACCTAAACATTGTTCCTGTTCTGGGGCTCATTTAGAGCTTGGATGGAGTGTTTTAGGTGATGACTCTGAAATGTTACTTTCTGTAAGTTCCTCTGTTTACACTGGCATTATTAGGGAGCAATACAACTGCACTTTGACCTTCTGTCTTTACTTCCAGACAAACCCTTCTCTGATCTTTGTGTGTATGTTCAAGGCTATCTTTTTGTCAAAGTTCAGCACTGTGTGTGTGTCTGCGTGCATCCTCTGATAAACAGTGCCTTCCCTCTGAGCTGGAGACTGTAGAGAGACCAGCCTGTATTTGACTGAAGATGATTATCACAGTGTAGCTGCTGTTACAGTGAGCAGGAATGAGGAAGAAAGCAGCCACAGGGTTGGAAAAGGGTTTTCCCACAGTTAGACTCACAGTCAGCTGAGCGCACACAGCAGAGAAACCGAGATTGATGCTTCAGGTTGTGGAATATAAACTTTGAGGCAGGAGCAGGAAAGAGCTAAATGAGAGGACAACATTGGTCAAAGCTGGGATTAAGACTGAGGAAGAGGGGATTGCAACCACGGAGAAGGACACTTGAAAGGAGCAGAAGAGGAGATGACACATCTGTGGAGAAAAGTGTAGCGTATAAACATGTTTTTCTGATACTTGGACCAACAGAAAATGACATAAAGGAACCAAACAGTGTTTTTTCTCTTTGAAAAACAAAAAAAACAACCATTTTAGTCGACGGATCTGAAGAGACAGTGGTTCTCTTAATTGTGTTGAAGGGAAGAGTGTGGTTTCTAACCCTGATGCTCTGAAGTTGGCACCGTCTGATGTTAAGAAACTGACAAAAAGAACCAAAGAGTGCAAAGAAAGAAAAAGAAAAGGGGGAAGGCAGCACCCACTGTGAAAAGAAGATTTCAAAAAGGGATAAGAGACAAAATGTAATCTTCTCAAAGCAAAAAGTGATTGAATTAGAGTGGAAAGGCATGGACTGTAAGCCCTCAACATTCAAAGACTAAAAGGACTGAGAGTGGAAAAAGGAAGGGAAGTGCAAAGGACTGTTTTAGAAAGCAGATCGTGGAGAGGGAGGAGAAAAAGATAGAGGGTTGGTTTCAAGCCGACGAAAAACCAAAGTATAACTGCATTGTGCGGATTGTAAGCCTGTCGCCCTGAATTTGGAACAGTGCAAAACTGAAAGGAGAGGAAGATCAGAGGCCAAGCAGCAGGGAAAAAGTGACAAGAGGATTGTGGACTATTTCTTTTCCTTCTTTCATCATGAAGCTGAAGAAGGTGGAGAGGCTGTGCAGGGAGGTGTGGAGGAGCTGTCAACAGGTCTGATAATATAACTTGATGCTTATAACCAATGACAAAAGGATCAGTGGTGGGAAAATTAATGCAAATACATTTGATCTTTATCTGTTCTACAATTAAAGTTTGGTGAGAGGAAAGTAGATGACATGAGTAGATGGCAAAAAAATACAGCATGTTTCTTACACTGACTTGGTGTACACTGCACTAAATTATAGGATTTAGGGTGTTTAGGTGTTTAGTTGTTTTGCATGACATTCCTGCCAGCGCTGTTGTTTTTGCTTTGGGACAGAAAATTACAACTTTTAGGGACCAAAATGAAGAGGAGAATGGGTTATGACCAGTAGTTGAACAGAGGATCTGTAACAGTAACGCTCCTGTTGTTGTTTGTGGATGTGCTACTGAGCTGGTGTATAGACAGAAGCAGTAAGTGATGCAGAGGGAAACAGCAGGATGACAAGACACTGAAACACGGAAATGTTAACTAGGAAGTACTATTTTGAATGTGTTTGAATAACCATGTAATGATTCATGTCAAATATGGTACTTTTCCCCCAAACTGCTTCTAAATATGATATTCTGCTGATTGCATCGTTCCATGACACAAAGCCTCAGCGCTGAACACATGTTGAGTTCATATCTTCATTCAAAAGGGTTTTTTTTTGTGTCTTTGCTGTGAATCATACAGCTTGTCATCATAGCTACGTGTCAAGGCAGATCTGAGCAGGAGGCCGAGTGACAAAAATGCTTCAGATTGGTGCAAACACGGGCAGATTGAAACATTGGAGGAGACAGTCTCTGTTGACATCGTCAGTGAGGGCCGCATAGTGAAATAGATAAGATGTTGAAGTTAAGGTGAACCTCTGTTACACAATATGCAGGGAGCTACACACACAAACACACACGACTATCTTTTCAGGTACAGATAGAAGCAGATAGACGACTTGGACTGGACTGGACTGGACTAGTTGTTATAGTGAGACAGGGGAAAACATTTCCCATCTGATGTTATCAGCCTGCCGCTCTGCCGTCCACCCATTTCCTTTCTAAACAAAACAAAAGACCTGGCTCCCTCAAATGCTGTCATCTCCTAAATTTATGGAAAGCAGCATTTTCTCATATTTTCCTCCAAAGTATCACTTTTGTAGAAGAAAGCACAGTAAATAACTGTTAGCAGAAGAGATGTATTTGTGAAGTCATTTAGTGGATTTAATGTTAGTACCCTTGCTAGTCAGGACCAGACATATTATTCATCATAATTGAGCATTTTATCATGATAAATATTTATAATTGAAGAATGTTAAGGGCAATAAAGCCATACGCAGCCATTTTTATGGATAATGTTTAAAAGTGTAAATGGACTTCTGCTTAATTTTGAATGTTTTCTGAGTGTTTTCTTATCTTTAGACTTGTCAACTAGTGTTAATTAAAACTTCCATTTTAATGACAAGGAAATTAGTCACATGTGAAATCCCCAAATATTCTACAACAAAAACTGTCAGAAAGGAAGTGAATTGTTCCGGCCTCCGCTCCCTCATTGGCTGCACTGGCTTCTCTGTAGGTCATTATTGCCTTTAAGCCTGAAAATGTTGTGAAGTAGCTTTTGCCCATGAAGTCACCACAGGTATTTAAAGACTGTTGGTGACTCAATTAATTTGCAGTAAACGGAACACTCATGTAATATACTTATCACATTTCTTTTGTTTTTCCTTCTTCTCAACTTGTGTTCTGTGATTGCCACTAGTTAGCCAACATTAAATGTAACGGCCCAAAACTACTGTATCTTAATTTTTTAAAAAATACACTGTAAAGCATTTAAGCACAATAAAAAAGAGACTGATGACAGTTTTCAAATTAGATGTTTTCATCCAGTGTTAACAACTTAGCTTGTATTGCAGCTTTAAGTTTTATAAGTACGATACGTAATTGGCTCTGTTTTGACTATCAGGAGTTTGTTGACAAACATGTTTTAAAGTTAGAACTAGTTAATCGTGTGGTTTAAGGTGGTATGTTCCTTTCAGATACATCCGCCAAAGAACATCACTTACAGTAAGACATCCTTGTTATGCGTTTTGGGAAAATGAGGCTGAACTCCACTTACCCCTTATTCACATGAAATATACTGACATATAATCAGATACTGGTCCTTTTGTGTTTGAGGCTGGAAACATGCTGATTTAGGTCACTTTGTGGCAACAGACTATCAAGAGGCATGGAGCAGAGTTTCACTGCTGTAGGGCAAACTGGCACGTTTTCAGCACCAGCCTATCACTTCCAGCGCTTTATTGAAGTCTTTTTTTAATTTGTTGCTTTCTTCTCTGTTCACAAGATCCTTTGTTTTCTTCTTCACACGCGATGGTTACATGCAGGGATGGGGGGAATCAATCATCCTCCTTCCAATTTCACACATGATGAAGCTTCTCTACCATGGTCCATTTTGTTTAGAGGAGAAGGCCCGTCTCTCTCGACATGGCCTGTGGAAAAGTTGTTTATCTGTTTGAATCATTTATGCTCTTAAGATTGGAAAGGGAAATCAAGGAGTGTGGGCACACACACACACACACACACACACACACACACTTTAAAGTGCAGGCAAACAATGTCTTTCACCTGCTTTTTCTGTGATCATTTTGGGAAATGAATGAAAAAAAATAATTATTATGATTTTAACTGCTATCATGTATAAGTTTGGGTTGAAATCCTTTGGATTAATCTAATACAGGAAATGACACTGATATTGCTTGAAAGAAAACTAAAAATGTGTCTTACATATTCGTGTGGGCTCATCTGAATTGGGAACATGTGACCAGGTGGTTCAGTAAGCTTGACTAATCAGTTGTTCTGTCCCTTGCAGTTGGACCAGCTGGTGGTGGATGCTGCCAAAGAGAAGAGGGACATGGAGCAGAAACACTCCACCATCCAGCAAAAGGTACACTCACACTCACACAAAATGGTCTCATCGTCACTCAAACTGAAGTACAAATCTAAAAAGCACCTGCAGAATAAAACAAGCATTCATTTTAGCACTTGGCACACAAATCACAGTTTCAGGTAGTTGGTTTTGCAGTTGTAAATGAAAATCATTACAACTTTGTCCTCCTTTTCTCTACCCAGCAATCTGAAAAAACACAGAAATGCCACCCCACACTCACCTATGTCTATGGCTGTTAGATCCCCTCGTCTTTGCTCACAAAGCCTTTCTTATTGCATTCAGACCTCCTGCTAATAAAAGTAAACCCCAGTGCTCTGCTGGGATCTTGCAGAGCTTAGCTTCTACCCCATGGTCAGGTGCTCTTACCTCCTCGTCACAATGCTTTTCATTGATATCAGTTTGTTTTGTTCATTAATATTCGAGTGACTTATTGCATTGAAAATAATTTGCCTAAGCAAACATTTATATACTGAAACTACTGATAAAAGCCATTAACTGTACATTCCTCATCCGATGTGAATGGAGGAAGTACTCCTGCGCATGATGTCAGCCACACACCTATTCATTATTGATGGACTGACAGAAACTCATTTCCAAACAAACAAGGTTGGGTTTCAGTACTCCCGTGTCTGACCAGCACCCGTGCCTACCCTAAGATCCCCAATGAGTCATTGTTTCTGAAAATTTGCCTACCAGAAGTTTCAACATTAAATAAAATGTAAAGAGAAAGCAGCAGAAAAAGCAATCATTACTTTTCTTAATGCATTTTTTGCCCCTAAAATGCTCAAATTCAGCTAAATTTCCTATGTGACTAACATTTTCTCTTTGGCTTCTGTTAATTTTAAATACTGATCTCTTTGGAACTCTATTAACCCTCAACAAAATAAAAGTTAAGCAGGATATGGGGTGATATGTTACAGTATGTGGTGGTGGTTAATTGCCCTTAGCTTTATTTGTACATCACACAGCATCATTAACTCCAGACAACATCTGTCGGTTCCCTACCCAGCTGTTGCCTGCTGGGCTCCTGTTAATTTGTCTGTCTATCTGTGATGCTTGTTTGGGTCTGTAACTGTGTGCAAATACCCCTTTTACAGTTTTTTTAACATACCTTCTGTTGTTCTTTCCTTCCATTGCTTTTTAATTTCTTTGCCCTCTCCTTCCGTGTTTTCTTTTGCCTCTTTCTCTTTCTCTTTCTCTTTCTCTTTCTCTTTCTCTCTCTCTTTTTCTTTTCCCTCTCGCTCCATCAGTGATGGTACATCAGCCAGCCTGTGCCTGTCCTTGACCACCTATCCTCCACCTCCCCTCACTCAATTTATCTAGATGCTATTTTTACATTGCCTCGCTCCCTGTGCACTCTTTCGTCTGGCTGTTTATACACAGACGCTCCTAACCAACTGTCTCCTCTTTTCTTCTACTACGGCTCTTTTTTTCCCATCTCTTCCTCTTCTACTCACTTCAGGCTGCTCTGCAGGTAAGCTGTGGTACTCTTCCTATTTTCTCCTCACTGTCATTTCTGTATCATGTCTGCATGGTTGAATAGATACTGTACACTTTGACTTAAGTGTTTGGACTCCACTTCTCTAGTTCACGTCATTTGTAGTGAGACAGGTGAGCTTGTTCATCACAAGGTTAAAGCAGCAACATGCATGATTTATTCCCATTTAGACCAGATTCAGTTGTCACTCTTGTAGTTGTGAATTTTAAAAGTGTTTTATGGATATGTAATCCTGAAATTCTTTAAACAAATTAATAAAGTCTAGGTACCATCATGTCTCTTTGCACATGACTTTCCACACTGCTGCTTGGTTTTCCCTTAGTTGGCTGCAGTTGTGTGCAGATGTAAGACTAACTTAAGTGTGTGAAGACAAGAGGAATGATCATTATTCCATTTCTTTTAAATAATATTAAAAAAATCAACTAAATGAAGGGAGCATGCTGATAATACTTAGTATAAGTATGACAGCATGCAAGTGTAGTGGAAAAGAAATATATTGTACTAGCATATTTATCTTGAAGATGGTCAAAAGAAATTGCTGCTGAGATAATTTGGCTGTTATAATTATCAAAGACACATAAGCAGGGTGAATTCACAACAGACTTCTGAACTCTGACACCTTCTCTCTCATATATGGTAGTGTTAGTGATGCAACTTGTTTACTCATGGTGCCGTTCTCATCACTCAGTTGTAAAATGTGTGAATGTTGGGTGCACTGGCAGTGTTGTTAGACTCCATGCTTTTAAAGCCAGAGGTCTTGTTAATAATTTAGATTTTTCCTTAGTCTTTTTATTCCTGTGCATTCTGTCCGTGTTGCATGTGCTTCCACATAAACCTTCACATTATCATTGTATTGATGAAACTTTGCATCAACATGAGGCTTGAAGGAGGTCTTGCAGTGGTGTTTAGTATTCTTCCTTTCTGCCTGTGTGCATTACTCAGCAGACTGTGTGACCACAGGGCATGACAGTGTCACAGTGATGCTGCAGGAGAGAGGGACTGTCTGCTGACTTAAAGCTTTTCCTGTTTTATTTCACGTGTGTCATTGGTTTTGAAATGACTTTGGTATTAAAATAGCCTAATTGTTTTTCTGTGAGAATAATCCAGAGTGTCAGTCATACACACTAGATGCACATATATTTTGATGTTCAAACATTCTAGTCTTCAGCAGGGTTTAAGAACTGGCTTCTTTATTTACACACTCACACACGAGTTAGGGGAAAAGCTGAGTGCATGTCTGTTAAGCTGAAGTCATTATAAATGTTTGATGCCGGAGCTCCTCTGCACGGTCCACTTGATTATTCTAACTCTAGAGTCACACCAGCAGCAGCACACACACACACCCAGATGACCTTCGCTTAGCACATAAGGCCTGGGTAGGAGGAGGAGCAGCTGAGCTGGTGACGAAAGTTTTGAAAGACTTGCACAGCCACAGGAGAGGTGGAGGTGGGAATTTGTTGAAGAGACAGGCCAGGGTGCTTCGAGACTCAACAGCTTCAAGATGCCACACACTTCGAAATAGCAAAGATTCATCTGCGTCTCGGGAAAACACTCACATATATGTACACTCCATAAAATCTGTGAAAAATGAAGATTTTCAGCCGTTTTCACTACGTTTGGTATCTGGTGAGTGCGCCTAGAGGAGGGAGATTGAGTATGTGTGTGTGTGTGTCTATGCCCGCGAAAGTGTCTATGTGCCCATAACTATATTCTACATTTATGTCTGAGCTTTCTAAGCCTGAGTGTTCTCTCTTGTCTGTAAACCATTTTTATTTTTATAAATCCATAATATCTAAAATTCCTCAGTTTTAGCTTAAGAAAATACATATTCTTTCCGTATGCCATTCTCTTGCTGTGTGTGACGTTTTAGGAGGTGACTGAACTCCACTCTTTACCAGACCGCCGCATCTTTTGCGCTTGGAGGTCGACCTCTGTACGTAGAGTGCATCGATTTCCATCTGACTTCCGATTTGTAACCCTACCTGTCCGTCATCTCCTCTGCTCTCCTGCACACTTAAAGAGACTGCATTGCAGTGTTTGCATAGATGTTTGCTCCTTTGTCTTTTTCCTCATTCGACAGTGTTACACTTGCATTTGTGTTGATGTGTCTTGATTAAACAGCATGTTTATTTTGATGCCTCATTGATGGTGTCAGTGTCTGCTAGAGTGGACTCACGTTGCTGGTTTGAAGACAGTGAGATGTTTGCTGCTTTGCAGTCTATGGTCCATTTTTTTTGCTTGGTGGACAATAACTGAGCATTTCTCTGTGGTCAGGTGAAAACCTTATCTAAAAATGTTTCAGGAACTAAGAGCAACAGCATTACATAAACTCTGACCACTGCCTGTTTTTGAATGTATGTAACAGGCTGGAAAATGGTTTTCTAGCCACAAGTGGTCAAAGAAATTTCTTAACCCACACTTGAAATAAGAGAACCAGAAAGGTTTTCACATGACAGCGACAGTGTTGCATTATATGTCTCAGTCTTGATAAGGAAATGTTTACAATTGTGTGGACATGTGTACTTATGTGTGTGTGCACATGTGTGAGTTAACACACACATGCATTAAAGCAGTAAGTGTTGTCGTCATGTTTTGCTTGGCCTAAACCAAATTATGGGTGGTTTCCATATTCAGTCAGGCATCATACCACTGCTGAGGAGTTATACATTTTGCACTTGTGGTACTTCTTTTTTGGTTCAAGCTCAGCCTCTGGGAAAAGGTGTTCTGTTGAATGCCTGGACTGGTTCTTTCCATTGTCTTTCTCGTCAGAAGCTTAATACAGACAATGTTTGTTCCCCTTGCACAACCAAAATAACCTCAGTTTGTCCCTGTGTATGTAGCGCTGGAAAATTGTGCGCGTGTCTGTGTGTTTGTGTGTGTGTATGTGCGTGCGCACCCATCGGATACATCACGGTAATGTGGGGCACAGGGGTTTAACTGAAGCTTTTGATCAGGTTACATTTACAGATCCAAGTAATGTGAGACATCAGCCATGCTCAAACACACCAGATGAACTTGTGCACTAGAAGTGAGTTTAGACAGAGGGAAGTGATTTTTCAGCACTCAGTTATATTGTTACTTTAAATACACATACAATGTATACATCTAATCTGTAGATTATTAAAAGTCACTGTGGGAGTATCTCTTCATTTTTGGATCTAATCTGTACTGAAAAGCGCCTGCCAGACTGAAACTTTATAGACCATGCATGTATGGTGTTATAATATATTAGTATAAATGTATACTGTTCAGTGTAAAAGTATTGGAAATTGCTTTCAATCACATACTCTTACTTCAAAAGGACAAAGAGTATGTGATTGGGAGTGCCAGGCGAGGTCTGAAGTGAAGTACTTTATATAACATATCAGAAAGAAAAACATAAAAAGAACAATGAAACAAAAATATTTGTTGGATGCAATAAACTCTGAACTTTTTTTGTAGTTTCTGCCACTACAAAAAGGATGATGTAGAATCTTTTTATATCTGATTTATCCCCACTCACATGCGTGTTTCGCACGGGTGATTTCCAGGAAATTGACAGGAAATAGTAGCCATGGTCACCACTTGCTGAATGACTGAGGTCATTTCCTCTCAGCAGAAAGGATTATCAGCCATGACATATTTTCCTTAATGAGCTGCTGTACAGGAGTTGGTCTGTGGTATATTTTGTTAATGCTTAGTAGTCCATACTTTGGTCATGTGCAAGCAGATTGCAGCCTAAAAGCATGCTTTATGGTAACCATGGTAACTACTGCATAATTGATAAATGTTTTAGAGTTTGTAACAAACACATAAGAGATGAAAAGATGATGTTCATATGCTCATAAAGAAGCTGCACATTGGACCTTTTCTGTAACACATCTGTGTCAATCCACCAAGTTAAACTTTCACTGCAAACAATAAATGCTGCTCTCCTTCAGGTTTTGGGGATTTTATAATGTTTTTAATCAGAGCAACACATCTAATTGGTTTCATAATGGAGGACAGAGGGAGTCAGAACAGTCTGCGTTAGGAAAAGACTCTGGATGTTTCTGTAAGGACAACAGAGAAGATGATTCCCCTCATTACAGTAACAGACCTCAAGCTGTAATTGGTTATGGAGATAGTGACACTTGGTGTAAATTGACCCCACAAGGAGACACACACACACACACACACACACACACACACACACCATGGTATTCAGTGTCACTTGAAGCTGAGAAAGCTGGGAGGGTGTTAGGAAAGTGTGGCAGCCACTCAGGTAGTTAAAGCTAGAGCGGCCACAGTGACAGTCCCATGACAGCACTGCAGATTAGGTTACAGCAGCAGAGTTAATGAGAGGTCATTTTGCAACATTACTCTTTTGAGGAAATAACTGACTCACTCTCCACCTTCATGTAGCTAAATAACTAGATAAAAAAAGCAAGTTTAAGTGCTAAAGTGCTACAATTTAAATTTAAAGTGCTTTGAATTTAAACCTCAACTTGTTGCCCAAATTGTAAGATTTTGTTAATAGCAGGATATCATTTGTTTCTTACACATACAGTCAAGAAATATTATGCAAACTAGTTGCTGGCTATGTGTTATTACCAGGTTATTCTATTTTATATTAAGTGCCCATTTGAACTCGTCGAATCTTAAACAAAAAGGAGATGTGAAGAAGCAAAATGGATGAAGTAAACCATTTGAAGTCTTGAGACAAATGTCAGTGAAGCAGGTTGTAACTCCACATCAGAGGTCTTTAGGTATTTTCTGTGATCAATATTTAACTGTCTCTCTCAGGCAATACTTTGAAGTTATTGTAATAGATTATTAAATTTTTTTCTGCCTCATCTTGCTCTGGTGTGAGATGGTGTGAGATATCATTTAGGTTGGTGTGAGGAGCAGCTGTGCAGTGCTGCTTTGAACAAGGTCACTCAGCTCGAGTGAGACTCATTTGTGACTTTGGAAAAAGTGCAGAGTCATCTCACATCATAAAAAAAACACAAGGATCAAACAATAAAGGAGAAAGTCTAAATTTTAAATGCTGATTATTATTTTACCTCTTGCTTTGACACTATCTGTCCTGATCCATCCTTCTCTTTTCTCCCTTTTTTCTGTCCAGGATTTCTCGAATGACGACACCAAGCTGGAGTACAATGTGGATGCAGACAATGGCATCGCCATGGAGGGTTATCTCTTTAAGAGGGCCAGCAATGCTTTCAAGACATGGAATAGGTACTACACACACAGTTCAATTAGCATCTTTATGAACACTTAGAAAATGTAATTTTTTGATAAGGAAAAGCTCTCATGGGCTTATGAGGGTTTTTAAGTGGCTAAGCACTGACATCAAAATGTAGAACAGAGATATTAAAAGTGCTTGACATTTTAATAACTCAGCAAGTGCTTTAAAATTCATTTGGATAAGGATTTTTTAATAGTAGTCAGGAACGTAATTGTGTTGGAAGAGGGAAGACTTCAGTACAGTTCATTCGTCAAGCAAATGAATGAAACATACTTCTCTGTCACCTCTTTTTCTTAAGGTTTATACCTCTACACCCAAACAAACCCTAAGCAAAATTATACAGAGGAGGCTTTGGTTGAGATTGTTGTTCCTTTCTGTTCCAAAATGTCATTTCAAATTGAATAAATGAAAAAAATTTAAGAATGTATTAAAAAATTTGAAAGATGCAAAGAATCATCTTTTAAGATAAGTCTTTATTCACTGAATTCTGCAGATTTCTTTTTTTCCCTTCAAAAAAGAAAAAAAAAATACAAATTTCAAACATGTGCTGACACATTGACCTTCTGAATAAAGGCCTCCGCTCATGAGCTCTGTATTTAGACACTGCACTTACATGATGTCAAAGTGTCTTATTGTAGAAAAATTACTGGTCGATGCATGTGACTTTGTTTTTCTCGTGATCTTCTTTCCAGGCGTTGGTTCTCCATCCAGAACAATCAGCTAGTTTACCAGAAGAAATTTAAGGTTCGTCAAGTGACTCCTTGCACACTGACCCTAATCAAATATGCATGTGTTTGACTTCCAGCACAAATACCTCTCCATGTATTTTTAAAAGGATGCCATAGCTCCATTTTAAGTGCTGTAGGAAGGCAACTCAAACTAGACATTCAGGGCAGGATTAACTATAGCTGTATGTGAAGATGTTTTTCTGTGTGAATTTATGTTTCATTTATACTAGAACATTTTGCCTCATTTCTAAACTCTTCAGTTGAATTTTATCATTCATGTGAATTTGTTTAAACTTGTTGTCATTGTGTAACACTGAAGAAACTACTGCTTATCCTGTTTTATTACCTAATGCAAATAGTCTTAACTCAATTCTAGAGTAGTTGGCCGAAAACAGATGTATACTTTAGTAAGTATGGAAAACATATCCATGCAAAACTTTTGCATTTATTAAATATATCCAAAAATGCTTCTTTATTGTTAGTTCAAATCTATACTCTGTAAGGTCGGGATAACCACATCAACCCCTTATTGGTCACCAAAGTTGACTTTGTAACTCCCTGCCTGATTAAATATTGGCAAGCATTTAGATTTGGATATTTTAATACTTAGTTATTGCTGTGAACCATTTAGAAAGTTGTACCCAAGGCTGCTGTGCTGTCCCCTCAGGACAACCCCACAGTGGTGGTGGAGGACCTGAGACTATGTACGGTGAAACATTGTGAGGACATAGAGCGTCGCTTCTGTTTCGAAGTGGTTTCACCTACAAAGTAAGTCTGAGCCATCAGTCAAAAATCATCCTGTATCAGTCTAATGAGCTCTAAAGCATGTTACTGAAGGTGGGAAGGTGGAGTAGCTGGGTACCCGCCTCCTCTCACATTCATTAGACAGCAGTCGTGTGATGCTTGTGTGTCCCAACAGGAGCTGTATGATGCAGGCAGACTCAGAGAAGCTGCGACAGGCCTGGATCAAAGCCGTCCAGAACAGCATTGCCACCGCCTTCCGTGACCAGAGAGATGACAGCGAGGTAAAAAGCAAACACTCAGCATCTGAGAGGAAAATTCAACTGATTCACATTTACCTGAGATAAATAAAATCCCTCAATGTATCATGAGTTGACACTCTGATTAACCTGTTTTATGTATATAACTCCACTTCCCTACGGTCTTGTTCACATTCATTTCATCTTAATTCCAGTCTCATCTTAATAAATCTTAGCAATCCTTCTGAATGTCTGTGTATCCTCTTGTCTCCTTCATGTCAGAAGCTGGACAGGAAGTCATCCACATCGACAGGGAGCCTGGACTCTGGTGGGGAGCCAAAGGAGAGATCACTGAAAGGGGAGAGTGCCCTGCAGAAGGTCCTGGCCATCCCAGGCAATGCCTGCTGCTGTGACTGTGGCCAGCCAGACCCCCGCTGGGCCAGCATCAATCTGGGCATCACCCTCTGCATACAGTGCTCTGGTATTCACAGGTACGATACTATGGTTTTTGCTCAACGATTTTATCATAATGTAATTTTAATGTAGCAGTAACAACATCTAAAAACATAAGAACAGGGTTTGCAAAAACAAGACCTGCAGTGACAAGGAGACACTGAGAAGAGAAAACTAAAAAAACTAAAATGAAGAGGAAAATCACAAATGATGACACAGAGTCATAAACTCTCAAATAACAAACCGAAACATTCACACGCATTCAGGATAAACTGAGGGAAACTAATGAACCTAGGATGTGATTACATTTTATTTGTTTATCTACCACTTTGCTGAAGCACAGTTCATTTTGAGTTCATTTTGTTTCAGTGAAAATGGATTAAAAGCAGTCGCTGCATGTTGGCCTCATTATGGAAAATATTTTCCAGCAGGGCCAAGTGTCATTCTTTCCTATAAACTGTATGTTTCCAGGGGTTATGCACTGTAAGCTTGCTGTTATAGACACTGAGCCTGCAGAGGATGTTTTAATAACCTTTAATTATGTACCAGGTTAAAACATTTGATTATCATTCGTGCTAAATTTATGCCAGTCTAAAGAACTAATGGCTCTTTATGGGTTTTTTCTAGCCAGAGAGGATTCAGTGATTTACTGGATTTATTTAAAAAAGCCATATTTTTGGCCTCTTTGACCTCTGGTTCTTTATCTGAAGTTATACATTTTGAAGATATATGTGTTATAGATGAAGACCTAAGGCTGTCAGACTACTGCATATGTATCTGAGAACCACATGATCTAGGTTTTATGAATTAAAGCCCATGAATCTGAACACTCCAACCTCCACCTTGTGGCTACAATCTAAACTACATTCTCATGTTTTGAAAAATATAATGATGTTCGAGACTTTTCACTATTTAGCCCTTTATTTTCTTCACAATTAAAGCATCATAAGTAATGTCATTGTACATATGCCTCTTTCATTTGCAGGAGTCTAGGAGTGCACTTTTCTAAGGTTCGGTCTTTGACTTTAGATACATGGGAGCCAGAATTATTAAAGGTGAGTGAGGAAAAAATGTTGTATTTTAATTTTCAGTTTAGATCAAGTCTTACTTTTAATCAAGTGCTGATAACAAATAACTTTGAATATATTCACATCTTTATTTTCTCTCTGTTTCCACATATGATTGACAGTCAGTGCAGAGATCTTACCTGTAGCTGAGTCTTACATTTCCTTGCCATGTTTAATATCCAGGTGTGTGTTTTTTTGTTACTAATTTTTGTACACCTTTCACAGTTGATGTGTGAGCTGGGAAATAAAGTGATCAACCAAATCTATGAGGCTCGGCGAGAGGAACTAGGAGCCAGGAAACCACAGCCAGGAGATCCAAGGTACACAACTGGTAGAAAGCATATTGATATGTTTTGACCAGGGGATCTACTTGTAATTCTGCTAGAAAAAAAAATAGTAAATAATTCTTAAAATATTGTCTTTTTTTTGGTATTTAGTGTTCATGTGTCTTAGTCTAAAGACTGAATCAACTTTTTTATTTACAAAACAATTCATCAGAACAGAGGTACTGTGCGTTATCTCTTAATGATTAGAAAATTTAAATGTGGTATTATTGTGATAAATAATACACTCAATCTGCAATTTGGTTTACAGCTTCTTCTGTTTTCAGAAGGTGCAGTGGCAGGCTGATAGCTAGCTTACATTTCGTACCCTATTCACATACTCAACCTTTTGCTTCTTGTACTTAACAGACACGAGGTAGAGGCCTACATCAAAGCCAAATATGTTGACCGCCGCTTTGTACGTCGGCCGTCAGACGAGGAGCTTCGCAACAAAGTAGTTTCTCTGAGCAAACAGGAGAAGAGGTTGAGCAGCAGCTCCGAGCACCTGCCCCCAAGACCGCCACCACCCACCCCGAAACTCCGACCGGGTTCAAACGTCTCCGCACAGTCAGGTCAGTAGAAACACATGACGCACCTTTGGCCCGGAGAGTTCATGTTTTCTGTAACCTTTGCCTCATCCCCGAACTCAGTGAATGATGTGGATGATTCACAGAATCAAACCAAAAAAAATCATTCGAAGGTATTGATCCTGACCTGAAGTCAATCACACAAATGATTACCACTAAAAAGTACTGAATCTAAGCTTGATGGTTTTCACACCAATAAGTCCAGGAAGTTGTCAGGATTAGGGATGGGGATTGATAAGCAAAATATTGATACCAATGTCATAACAGATTATGCCTTTCAATTGGATTATTTTTTGATCCCTTATAATTTTTATTCCAGCGGGCTGTAGCTTGTTTGTCAGTCATCATCTGAAATGGATGACATAAGTATAGTGAGGAAAATTGTACAGCATTTGTTTTTATGTAGGTCATCAGTGGCACTAAATATTTTATAGAATAGAATATTTACCTTTGGTAGCAGAGTGCTGTTAAGCTGGGAGGCAGTGAGAGTGTAGAGAGTAGAATATATTAGATCCTGAAATTTAGTTTTCATAAAGAGGTTTGTCTTTATGATGATGATTTTACAGATTTTACATTTAAATCATCATCAGCCTTATTTGTAAATGAAACCACACGTTGGACCCTCTTCCATGATTCCTTCTTGCTAGTTTCCAATAGTGTAAAAGGATGAATTGTACATCACTGCTTTGTAATGACAAGTGTAAGAAAAGCATTACAGCAAAGGAAATCCTCCAGCTGATGAATTGGACAATTTAGAAGCACTTCCTGATTCATATCACTAGTAACAACAAAATCAGTGTTAGCTGGGGTAAACCTCAGCAAAACTGAGATATCTGAGATACAAACCCAAACTACGTGGTTACTGAGCAAATACAACAGGATTTCCGAGTTTGGATGTTTCTACTTTTCCTGCTCAGAAACAGAACTTTAAAAAGCCAGTGTCATTTGTGATTGTGCCCACTTTTTTTCTACTGTATGCTCTGTGTCATTTTTGCACTGCTGTAGAGATGTGTCCAGCCATCGGCATACTGTATGTTCTCTATGAACAGCATATGTCTGAGCCCTCTTTGCCTCCCATTGCTTCTCGTAGTCTGTCTCCTCCGGTGTCGACAGAGCTGGTAGTCTAACGATCTCTGCTTCCACCCTGCTCTCCTCTCTCTCCCCTTTTTCAATCTCTTTCAAACGCTCCCTCTTTCTTTCCTCCCTTGGCTGTTCTGTGCTCCTGGACTAACTCCTGCTCCCCCTGCCTAACCTAAAACCCCCCACCCTGCCACTCAACTTACACCCTTCACCCTTGAAAACTCCCATTATCCCTGAATTAGCTGTTGCCAGCGGCTTGGAGGCCCGCCGTGACTCTCTCTTCTGTCCTGATGAGCTTGACTCGCTCTTCTCCTACTTTGACAACTCCTCCAAACTCAGGAGCAGTAAGTACTAAACGCTTCGTGTTTCGCTCGCTTCCATCCCCTCTGTCCATTCGTATTCACTGCTTTGGGGCTGTAGACTAACAATCTTAAATCCAATCCTCTGTTCCTCCCTCATCCACCCCTCATAAACGGATCATCCCTTCACGTAATAAGCGTTTCTGTGTGTGTCATGTTTTGTTTCTTCTCGGGGCTGGGAATGATTCTTCCACACATGGTTTTTGTGTCTGTCTCATCATATTTTTGCTATTTAGGGACCTGAAACACAAGGTGAAGGTGGAACTCTGTCATCCACTTCTCTTTCTGTTGATTTTAGCCGGCGACTTGTGTGTACTCTGTACAAAATATCAGGACTGCCTGCTGTTTCTGCTCAGTATACAAGACAAAAAACACCTGTCAGAAGTCAGTAGATGTTAAAGAATTGTTTGGTTTCAGAAAAACAAACACATTTATCAAAAGGCTTCTGAGGATTTCCACAAGGAGGCTCCGTGATGAGCTGCCAGAATATTTCTGCTTTCCACCACCATTAGCAGGATGTGTTCCTTTTATTTTATACACTCAGTGAATGACATCTTACCGTCGTTCCACAAGTAGTGATTCAGACTTGTTTTACAGTCAAAAGTGCAGACAGCGGCATCCAGAACAGCGCTGATGGGAGCAGGGAAATGCTGGCCAACACCCCTTCCAATAACAGCCTGGCAGATGCTGGTAAGACACAAGCGCACATGATCTCACACACCTCTGTCATCTCATAGACATTCACACCTGTTTACATCTACAGCTGCTGCTGTATTAGCCAAGTTAAAAGGTGTTTATTGCAGTTTTATTCACAAATATTCAAAACACGTGATCATAATAAGTGATGCAGCCTTCTGTGCACTCACTAAGATTTAAAGGGAGAATGTAAGAGTGAAGCTTGTACAAGCTGCCTGCACGTGTTCATGCACCTCCTCACTTGTTGTTAAAAAGAAAAATATTTTGCAGAAAACATTGAGGAATAACTTTGCTCTTTGGGGGAAACTAATTTAAATATAGAGATTAATTGGCTTTTTATCTATTTATTGTTGTTTTTATGTACGAGGAAAAATGTTGAAGTGGTTAGTTTTCCACACACTTAACTCCCCTCTCTCTCCTCTCATATTTCAGAGGCGGCTGAGTCTTCGCCCATGGCCATGCCTGCCACGTTGCCTCCTCCATCACCCTGTAAGGAGATGGTTTTCTACGAGCCCAAGGAGTACAGCCCGGGTCTGCAGCTCTACTGGGCCTCATGTGCCCGCAGCCTGCCGGACATGGCGGAGGCACTGGCCCACGGGGCCGAGGTCAACTGGGTGAACACGGAGGACGAAAAGAGGACGCCGCTTATCATGGCGGTGCAGGGGGTGAGCATCGCTGCAGAGGATCCAGTCAGCTCAGCACCATTTACTGTTCTGACAGGATAGTTTGAGAGAAACTTTAAGTATTTTTAAGTATTTTTAAGGGTTATGCAGAATAAATTTTTTTTAAAAGCACTCAGATAAGGTGCAATGAACTTTTATTCACATAATTATCAGAAAAACAGAAGAACTTGTCTCTTAATTGTTTTTTATGTAACTGTTATATAAAGTGTTACATTAATGGTTAATTTCAGGGTTCGCTGGTCACCTGCGAGTTTCTGCTCCAAAATGCAGCAAATGTGAACCAGCAGGACGCTCAGGGCCGAGGACCACTCCACCACGCCACCATGCTGGGACACACAGGGTCTGTCCTCCATGCCCCATCCTCATTACTTAAAGAATATTGATAGGACCCTCCGAAGAGTAAACAGAGTGAACAGACTGTTTTTTACCCTCCAAAAACTGACAATTTTTTCTCTCTGTTCCAGGCAAGTGTGCTTATTCTTAAAAAGAGGAGCAAATCAAAATGCTGCAGACATCGACGAGAAAACACCCCTGACAATAGCAGTGGAGGCGGCCAACGCAGACATCGTCACACTGTGAGTGTTATTCTTATTGAAGTTTTAATTGGTACCACAATTATTTTTCTGTAATAACCAATATTTATTGTGATAGAGTTGTCACTGCTACACTATTGCATCAGAAAGTTAATGTAATAGTTAACCTACGAATAATTATAACCCTCTAGATGAGGAATAATTTACAATAAGCTGGTCATTGTCACTCAATAAACTGACTGGATGAAACAAGAACCAGACGCAGAACAGAGATCCTGCTTATCATCCTGCGACTCATTAAAACTAAGCAATCTTTTTTGAACATCGCTCTGTGCATTACACAACTTCTTACAAAAGGCTCACAAAATTCCTTTGGCATGAACTGTCTATGATGTTATTACAAAGTAAAAAACCTTTTTAAGTATCTGTGAAAACCTTACATAGTATTAGTCTGCATTAAGGCACCACATCTTTCTCCACAAGGTGTCACTGTTTAGTAACTTGATGTTCTTTTACCTGTAGATGTAACACAGTGGAGCTGGGTATTTCTGTGTGAATGATCCTTAACGGGCAGTTAACCTGTTTTTTAAGGTTGATTATTAACTGTATTTCTAAATTGCAGCTAATCTGTCACTTCCTGTTTCTTCACCTGCTCCCCAGGTTGCGACTGGCTAAGATGAACGAGGAAATGCGAGAGGCAGAGGGGCCCTACAGCCAGTCAGGTCAATATAACACCAACAGCCCCACCGAGATGCAGTACAGGAAGTGCATGCAGGAGTTTATTAGCCTGCAGCTGGACGAAACTTAATAAGCGTCTAAACACAGGGGCGACAAACTCTAAAAAACAAGGAAATGCGAAGCCCAGGTTTCAGAGTTGGGCTCAGCTGACTGAAAAAAAGTGCAAAAATTAACAGGAGATAAATCCAAACCCAGTCAATACATTCTCAGTGGGTAGATTATTAGTTTAGGACCCTTTTTCAGGGGAATTTTTGTCAACATTTTGTGAAATTAAGTCAACTGAGCCGAACTCATTCAGTTGTGCTCCTGTGTCCTACAACTACCATCTTAACCTCCAGCTGCACCCTGGTGTGGTGTAACATCAGGTGCTAGACTGTATCAATGTGACAGGGTCAAAGCCATCAACTCTGGACATTACTGAAGAGTTTTTTTTTGTTCCAAAGTGGAACTTCCGCATTGTGTGACTGTTATTCATGTAAAAATATTGATAGCACAAAATTAGAAGAAACGGTGTCACTTTTTAATAGATAGTCTTCCTTCTTTTAGGTTTTAATTGAACCATGTTTTCTGACTGCCTCTATTTCAGAGGTACTCAGTGATTTTTAACAGCTGAGGAATTAATTTTTTGGGTAAAATTTGTTTACTTTTTTTAATTAGTATTATTAAGTAATGTGTTTCCGCTATTAGCCACAGTATCTCTGCAAAAAAGAAACCAATAGCTACCCAGTTACTGCCACCAATATCCAGTGACACTACGACCTCAAAGTGATGACAGTTTTCACTATCCGGCAATAATTATGTCTTTTGAGTGGTATTCTTTATCACCTGACCAGTGTGGAGGAAGCGAACTCTGTGTCTTTAAATCACCAGGTTTCATTTTAATTTGACCCATCAGAAGTAATTTATGCACATTCCTGTTAATGGTTATGCAACAACTGTACCTTGTTCCCATTTTGAGTCTTAACCATTTTCAAGTCTTGTTTACCTATTTGAACAGTTTATCGTCCAAACATAATGCGTCTTGATGTTGTGAAATGCCTGGTAAGAAAAAAAAAGTATGTTTTAGAGCAGTTTTCTTTTATAAAGATAACTCTAGAAACCGGATAATAAGTATACTTACTGTACATGTTGTAAATGATGTGCATACCTACATTTCTGTATAGTCTCGACTGAAAAAGCAGAGTCGAACATGACTCTGGTTGCACAGCCTTGAGTGTCATGAGGGGCTCTGTGTTCAAATCGTTTCTTTTCTGACTGTGTGGTATTTACTTCCTGCTATGACAGTGTTGTTGTGTCTTGGTTATCAGTCGGTCAAGTGAGCTTGCTCGTCGCCAGTAAGCATCACAGGAAATCCTGAATTGTAAGGTGATGGAGGCCTTTCAGTGCCATTTCAGTGATTGTAACGAATCTTAGTGGGTTTTTACTCAAATATAGACAAACCATCTGAGGGTGGTACATCGTCAAGCGACAAGTGCAATAGTGTAGAAAAATATCCACATGTAACCATGTAAAGACCTGTATCACCTGCTAGTCCTACCTTATATTTATTCTAACCATATAGGAGCTTTACAAAAAGTGCAGTAGATATTCAATAAGAGTATTCAGAAGATCCAGACGAGTGCAAAAGCTTTCTTGGTTGTTAATGAAAAAATGGAAACGGACCCCAGTTTTATCCCACATCTCAATGCAGCCCACATCCTTGGAGGGCACCGAAGCACTTTGATTAAATGCTCATGTCTGCTAATTCACACTGATAGAGCCCTACGGATCTCCGTCCTTTGTGTTTGCAGAACAGTATGTGATGTTTTGAATGGCTGGGATGCATTCAGTGGTTAGTTAGGGATTGTGTCGTGATTGTGTTCAGAGGTTAAATAGAGTTCTTATGTCCTTTAGAGTAGAGGCAGAGGAGTTTCTTAGATTGTAAGGAAAAAAAAGGGACTCGTGCGTTTATGTGTGTCGACCACAGGAGGGATGGCTGTGCTCAGAAATGTCCTCCATTTGTCTTAGAAGAAGAAAGCATCTTACATTGAGGGCTAGATGTGCTGCTTTGGACTGTTATTAGCCTGAACGCTGCTTTTTTAAAAAGTGGAATGTCACATTTTCACTTTTTAAAAAAAAAGTCAGGAATGTTTTGGACCTGAATGACAAAGAATGACACCTTTTTTTCTTTTTTTCTTAGTTATTTTCTTTAGCATGTGCAATGGTTGATGATAGGGAACGGTACAGAAGCTACTGCTGCCTGTCGTTGCCTTAAAGGTCAACAGCAGACACACTAGTAATGATCGTGAGAGGAGTAGAAGGAGCACAGAAGAATCTGAGGTTAAAAATCGGTCATCCTCTCGCTTTGTAAGACAGAATTTGCCTCATTGTGGGCAACAGCTCGCCGTCCTCTTTGATACCTGATGACCTCCTCATCAGCGCCTCCAATCAGTTGATTAATGACGGGACTGACGAGGGATGTTCAGGGGTAATGAATGTGAGGGAGAACTAACCTCATCTATTCTTTAAGTAAAATTGCAGCTCCCTTGACTCAAGTGTTTTGACCTGATTAAGTGTGTAGAAGAAGTGCAGAGCGATGCCTCTCAGCCTGCGGGTTGCTATGTGATTTTTAATGTTGATTTATTCAAATCAAAGCAGAAGTAAATGTAGTTTTTAAAAGAAATAATGAGTCTTCTTTTAGTTTTTTTTTCTTTAATGAATAACTGTCTCCTGGAGTCGCCTAAAATTATGACATAAAACCTGTAAATGTGATTTGACACATGAAAACTCGCACAGATTGAGAGTCAGCGCTCTGACGCAGGAGGAGGCTCTTGTTGATGCCCTCGTCCCCTCCCCCTCTGTAAATTCACTCTCTACATTCTGTATTTTGCTTTTTCTTTTTTCTCACTCTCCTCCCCAGAGTTTGTGCCTTTCTTCTGTTCTGGTTTTTTTTGTTTGTTTGTTTTTTTTCCTTTGGGGTGCTGAGGCCAACACAACTGTATTTTTGTACATAAACTTCTGCACTTTAAACACAATACAGTTGTTAACAAAATTCTTCTCTGTGGGCTTGTCTTTTCTTTCTGAGTCGATCTCCAGTCGCTAATGAAACTCTCTCTCTCTCTGGCTGTTTTTTTCTCAAACGTTTGCCTTTTTTTTTGCTTCTGCTGTTCTTTGCCATCTTTTCTGCCTCTGCGTTGTTCTGTTTCATATTTCGAGCCACGCTGACACTCTTGACAGGTATGGCTGACTTTTTCTTTTTCATTCTTGTTCTGATGATACTGCCAGTGCATGAGCCCTCCACTCTGCAGAAAATCTGTCCCGCTGCACACCAGCATGAGGAGGCATTAACTATTTGCTACGTTAACTGTTTGCTATATTATTTTGTTTCTGACAGTTCAGTTGTAATGACTCGATTAAGTCTATTTCAGAGTATTTTACTGAATTTACTCGAAGCAGGTTGAGTTGGTGAGGAGGGAAACGAGCTCAGACTCAAAGTCGTCTCAGCGAAGTGTTAAAGGAGGAAAAATAATGAGTTTTTCAGTTTGTTGAATAGTTAATATTCTTACAGGCCTGAAAATGTAAAAAAAAAAGTTTAGTGATGTAAAAGAGAAAAGTAAGAGTAATTGTAAGAAATGTTTAGAAGCATTGCTTGTTGTTATTTCTTGTCTTTGTTGCTGATGTCTTGTGTTCTTGTTCCTCCTACAGGAGACGAAACCTACCAAGACATTTTCCAGGATTTCACCCACATGGCCTCCAACGACCCAGACAAACTGAACCGCTACCAGCAGTACGACCCACAAAGACCCTGACACGAGAGAAACGTCGTCCAGTAGCACTCAGAGACTCTCGATGTCTGGAAGGACGCTGTCCACTCTCCCTCCTGCATCATTGAGCATTTAAAGCCGGTTAGTCCTCAAACAGCTGGACTCATGTCACCGCGTCTAACCTGGCCGAAGCTCCCTCACATCAGATTCCATTCATTTGACCTGCAGCTGTGAAAACTCCAGTCATTTTACTCAAGTGAAGGGGAACTTCTGTGAACAGAAAGCCTCATGCTCTTTTTTTAAACTCTGCTTCCCGGTAGAATTTTTTAACAATAAGCGAATGGTACAGTGTTGAAACCTTTTGAAGGATTTGCAAAGTCCCAACAAATTACTGATAATTGAACTCAGTCTGAATGTAGAGCTGCTTTAAAGGCCGTCAGTTATTTTGATCAAATTCAAACTCTTTCATGTCACACGTCTTGACTGAGGAAATTCCAAGACAATTTCCTTTTTTTTTTTTAAGAATAAAAAAAAAGGCCGTGTGAAATGCGCCAGAGTTGCAAAGAGGTAAGTTCATGACAGACTGTTAAATACTCCGTTTCATTTTTTAAGCGCTTCCTTTTTTTCAATAGGATTCTCTTTAAGCTTCCAGGAAACTGTCTTTTGTATCAGACTTGCTTTAGTAAACTCTCAGCAGCGTATATACCGCAATATGCTTTTGATTATTTGCACAAATTCCTTTGTCTTAAATCACCACTGATGTTTACCAGTTTTGATGGTAAGAGTTGGACATGTGTGTACAGTGATCACAGCAGTGAACATGTCATTTATGCATCTGTCATTATAAATAGATAGTGGTTCTTGGGATTTTTTTTAAATGACAGTTTTTGAACATACGCTTTTAAATTATCTTAATTTTCCTTGTTGTCACCACAGCAGCACCTGTAGTCAGTGTGAGTGAGGCAGTTAGCCCTTTGGCGTTTTGATTGTGTGGAATTTTAACAGCTTCAGTCTTGTTGAGGTAATTAATGATCACCGCAGCTTACAGGGTGGTAACAGTTTAATGGGAAGTTTTCTGGAAACAACCGGTAACTTGGTTTTAGTTCTAGGGAATAAGAGATTTTTCCTGGAGGACAGAAGTAAGGAAGTAAATGTTGCTGTTGCATGTGCTGCAAACAATGCGAGTAGTTTACAGCAGCAGAGCTGGTTACACCGTCTCCTGCAGCTCCGTGTCTGACCGCTCACTGTGGCCACTTGTGCTTTGTGATTACATCATCATTTATTTCGAACTGAAAACAAACTCTAAATTATGTGTTTGCATAATTTTCTGTGAAAGCCCTTATGAAGAGGTAAGCAACTGAATCGGACCCACCGCGAACAGTGAAAACCACAACATGGACAGATAATTGCAGAATGTAAACACATTGGTTGAGTTTGATTTGAATGAAAAAAATGTAACCGTGATTTGTGTAGTTCTTGACCCAGAGTAGCAAAACATCTGATCACCGATGAACAGCTCTAATTACGTGTGTCGACACTTTGCATCACAGTGTGTTCTTACAGAAGACATCTGTTGAGTTTACGGTCCCTCAGTGTGTCCCAGGATGCATCTGCGTACACACTGATGTAAGAACGCAGCCATACGAGCACCGAAGCTCCTGCTGATGTTGTTTCAGCGATCAGATTTCTGGATGCATTGGGTGCATTCACGTCTTTACTTTGAGCTGTCGACTTGTGACTGGATCACGAATGACGCATGTAAACACACAGTGTGCTCAACCTTGTGCACGTAAAAACTTAAATGAATAAATTGGAAGTGTAGCAATTAATTCAGTCTCCGTTTGCCTTAAAAAGAACAAAGAAAGATAGAACTTTTCAGGAAAAGTCCCAGGAAACTGTTATTATTATTCATTTTTAATTACTGACACATAAAATAAAGAGTTACAGAAAAACTGTACATGCAGTCTGAAAAACATCCAGACACCTTTAAAAATCTTACAAAACTGGAAATTTTGTAAAGTTTATTATTTCAGTCATGATTTCATGTTTTAGTTGTTAAACATTTTCACTTTAAAAGTTATTCTGTTTAATTTAGTTAAGCCAGCATTAGGCCACTTCAATGAAATGAATTCTACAGATTTCATGATAGAGGGTTTGTACTGTTCAGTTAAATTGTTGTTGTTTTTTTGCCTTAAAAAATTGTACAATCTTCACTTCTTGTTGACATTAGCAGTATGTAGTAAGATACGATGAAGCCTTTAGCCAATGAAACATGGGATACAGTTCTTGTACATTTTGTACAGATGCTTGTGAGAAGTGAAGTATAAATTTAGTGGTACTTGAATCATTAAATAAGCTTTTGTATATGCTGTTCTTTGTATCTTTCCGTAATTTTAGCCCTTTTTATATTGCCTGTCTGTATACCAGTATACATGTACTGTATATTCTACCTGTAATATGTAAGAACTTCAATACATATGGACTGAAGATTCATTACTGAATGTGGATTCCTCCTTTTTTTTCTCTCAAGGTTTACTTTAAACAAGGTGTTGTGAATCATTACAGAAAATGATTTTGTAGGAAGAAAAAAGAAAAACTGTTTTACTGCCGTCCTCAGCTCATTTCTCTCTTCTTGTGAGTCATGAATCTGTTTTCAAACACCCATTAAAATCCTAAAGTTGTTCCCAGCGAGAACAAATCAAACATCGCATCTATTTATAATAACATTTTAGCTTCTGTCAGGCCATTGAAAATTCCATCCACAATACAGAGGCTCACAAATAAGTGAAGGCACAAAAGAGTGATTTCTCCCTCTTTAAAAAGGCCATAACAGAGTGGTCCTGCACATCCCCTCAGAGGCAGAGCATCACTTAATCAGGAGTGTTTTTCAGGCCAAAGCAATGACTCATGAGCCAGCTATTGTACACTTGGTCTGTTAAAAAAAATATTGTTATGCTTTTATTAAACAAGATCATTGTCCAATTCAAGCTACTAAAGTCAGAGTATTTGGATTATGTTGTATTACTGGATTTTAATCAAACAGACCTCAGAACTGTTTTACTTCAATTTCATCAGTACGTCAACCTCTCTGGTTGGATTTTAAAAAAATACTGCGGATCACGTTTATACAAATATTTCTAGCAGCTACAAAGCTCCCTGTTGTTTCTTTTCTTGTCAGTTTTTTCCTGCTTTTGCTGCCTGTTTACATGCAGCTGATAAAAAGGATCAGACAGTAACATCTTTCAGCTAAGCGTTCAACACAGTGTTTCCCATAAAACTGATTGGAAAACTGTTATTCATGGATGTTGGACTTCTCCTCTCAACTACATTGTTAAGACTTTATATCCAGAGGGAATCAACAGTCCTGCAGAGCTCAACCTACTCAGCAAAACCCAGGAGCTGGTTGTTGATTTTGGAATAAAGGAGGCGTATTCACACACTTGATTCTGCATCAGCGGAGCTGAGGTGGAGCAGGTAAACGGTTTTAAGTTCCCAGGAATCAACTTTACAGAGAACCTTTCAAAGACAAAACAAATCTCCGCCCAGGTTAGAAAAAAACTTTTTTTTTTCTTGAGACCACTCTGGGAAACAAATTTCCCTTTATGAGTTCTTGGGAACTGTTACAGATGGGTGAAAGAAAACAGTCTGACTTGAAACATCACAAACTGTCATGAGACGTGTACGACAAAGGACGGGAAGGTTCTGATTAAAACCGCCCAGATCATCTCTGGTGCTGATTAACCGAACATCAGTGATATCGGTGAGGTGAGGTGAAGTTCCTGTGCAGAGCCTAAAGGACATTAAAAGACAACACCCACCCAAACTATGTCCTGTTCACCCTGCTGCCATCTGGAAAGAGACACACAAGTATCCACTGCTACACCACCAACATGAGAGCAACTTTCTAGTATCAAGCCAGGGTTTGTTAACCTGTTCTCGTCACACAAAAGTAAAACATTTGTTTTTTTTCATCTTCAATCACAAGTCTGTCTATCAACCAAAATAATTGTTGATTTCAGACAAAATAGTTACGTAACAGGGCTTCAGGTCTGGTAAAAAACAGCATTGTAATCTGTGTCCAGCAGGGGGAGCAGCTCTGTGTTTCCATATTTGGAGGAATAACTGTTGATCCGACTGTTGAAGATGCAGTCTGAGCCCTGAAAGGCAACTTTTTGAAAGTCTTGACTTTCTGCTGGCTGTCTGATTTATTTACTTTCAGACTGTTATCTAAGAGTGTTTGTAGCAGATTAATCACCTCTTACAAGCAAACTAAACCAACAAAACTCTAACCTAAACAACAACTGGGAGTTTGTGTTCAACACTAAACTGAGATGGAAACTATTCTTTTCTTACATATAAAGGGGCTTTTATTTATTCGTTCTGTTTTACTTCTCCTGAGTTTCTCATTCTTCTTATCTCAAAGTAGATGCATTATTCGGTTCCCCTCCACCTGTAATGATTACAGCCTGTTTATTTTTGCTGCGGTTTGAATGAGACGAGTGCAGGCCAGCGGTGCCCACCACTTAAAATGACTTATGGTCGTCCGTGTGCGAGTGTACAGCAGGCCATCGTGTGTGTTTAGTCTGTGTCAAGCTAATGTTCCTGAAAACACACAGTGTTTTCAACAATGATAGCACAATCATCCTTCACTGTGATATGACTGGACGTGTTCAACATAGACAAAACCTCAGGATGGAGTGGGGAAAGAGTGTCAGTGTGTGTGTGTGTGTGTGTGTTTCCTTTTCTAACAACACACTTTAAAATGTTGTGTGTAAACTGTGATGTGACAGATGGATGAAGGTAAAGCAGAGAGACACAAAATAAGGACGGCAGTATTTAGAAGTTTGCACTTATGTTTTCTGTCAACTTGTGAACTGTTACATTTTGGCTACGATGTGGATTCATGCATTGAACTCTTAGTGAGGATGCAACTATGTGACCTGATGTGATTTTAAACATTGGATCACCTAACTTTTTCTCTCTGATACTGGATTTTTTTAGGTCAGTAGATGTTATTCCATTTGAAGAAAAACTTTCCTTTCAGTGTTTCTTCTCCCCCAAGCTCAGTGTCATATTCTAATGTTTTTTTCCAAACCCTGTGCAGTGGAGTTGTAACAAAATTAATGATTATGTGCAGGTAAGTCACATACATACTTTGCAATTCTATAATATAAATTTTTAGGCTCACAGGAAAGCAGAATTTCTTACATATGCTCCTGCTTCGAATAGCTTTATGGTGAATATTTTAGCATAATGTATTTTTTTCTTGCAGAGCCTTCAGAAGATATTTTAAAAACCCATATATGCCTGTTCATGTTCTTATATGATCTGAGTCTAAAGGTCGTCTGATGCGTGCCGGCCCGTCAGCGCCCGGCTTGCCGGCTTCGCTCAGTGAATCGGCCACCAGGCCTTTTTTCCAGGAAGTCTGTGGTGTGCTCGCCTGTGGAGAAATGAAGGGCCGCCGCTGGAGACGTTTCCCTCCATAAAAACACCATGTGAACAAATGCATGAGAGGGCCAAGCCCCATTAATGCCTCTCACACTGCCAGGGACCAAACTACAAAACACATCCATGTTCACAAGTCAAGCCCAGTGCTGACAGACCAACCGAATGAGATCATTTCACTGACTTCCAGTCAGTGTGGGGCTGGTTACTCTCAAAATGTAGTTTAATACATATTTCCACTTATTTTTATTTAAAAGTACAAGTTACTTATAATAAAATACATGAAAATATTACTCAAACTATACATGTAGCTCCTATACACATCACATGAGGTAAGCAGACATGCATGCATGCGACTGCAGCACACATTGCTATCCAATATTTATTTCTTTGCACGAGTTGTATTGTTTACAACACAGAACAGTTGACTTGAAGTTCCTTACAGTTCTGAATGTTCTTGAGTATATGACAACTTTTAACTCGCTTCACTTCCTCATATTGACACAACAGTTAATTTTTCCCCCTTTTTGAAAAACACAACATCACGTTCACATGAAGTTCTATTTCACTCGACTTAACTTCCAGACTTGAACCAGAAGATATTTTTCTTCCAGAGCACCTTTTCAGACTTCAATGCTGTGAAATCATTTAGGCTCATGTCCATGTTTGACAAAGGGAGGATCATCATTTTTTCACAGGTGCAAACAAAACAAGCTGTCAAGCAGAAAAGGTCACAAGTCATTTAAACTAAACAGAGCTGTGTATGTGTGTTTGTGTGTGTGTGTGTGTGTTTACTCCCAGCAGACCAAGTGGACAGGAAACAACCAATCCTCCCTTATTTCAGTCAGTAAAATGCAGAAATAGAAAGAGATGTTTTTATTTCCTTTTTTCTCATTCAGTGAGACGATTTAAAGTTTAAAAGTACCAAATAATCCCTTCTGAGTTACAGACTGTACGCAGTATGCTGCTGGATGATTGTCATCAAACTGTCTGATTAAAACTAAATTAAAATACTAAAGGACAATGCATCATATAAATGTTATGTTATAATAAATTAGATTATTTTTTCTGGTGCATTAATGTGAAAGAGGCATTTTACTGATGTAACTGGTTCTCAGTGAATCTTTACATAAAAAGTAACTTGTAACTCTGGCTGTCAAATAAATGAAAAGTACAAAATTTTCTTTTTACCGCTGTCCACGGTCGGGCATGTATGCAAGATCAACACATCAGCCTGAAACGAAGAAACCAAAGTAAAAGCTGAGTCAGGACTAAATCAGTTTAAGCTTCATCGCTGCTTCTGAGAAAAGTTTGTGTTCCTCAGACTTCAGTCTTTCGAAGAAAAGCTTTCATCCTGGCAGGAAGACTGCCCCTTTCAGCATTTATGCTACACAGCACAGTCTCAGCCTCCACATGTTGAGCCGTGAGCGCTTAAATTCACCCCGCCTGTGTTCACACTGAACAGAAAGGTTCAGGTTTCGTATTTTGAAGCCGTCCTGTGCTGGGAATCCAAACAGTTTGGCCTGTAAGTGCTGATGATGAATGGACAGACTGAATGAATAGGTGCAGTGTTGTGAGCACACCTTCATGCCACAATATCCTCCAATAAACTAAAAAAACCATACTTGTACTGACAAGGAAGGGAGAAAGGTGGTAGTGGCGGAGTTGTTAGACAACATGCAGTAACATGTTGTACCAAGCACCACCACCTTCACCAGGCCGCAGACCTACGCCTTATTCTCAAGAACTGAAACTTGTTTGGTTTGTCTCCAGCCTGCGTTCCCAGAATGGGCTGATCTGGCTTCCTCCAATTTTTTTTTTTTTTTCATTTCGTGGAGATTTTTTTTTTTCTGACTTCTCCCCAGACAGCAGTGCTCCACGCCGCAGTGAGCTGTCAGCCATCAGCCTTTCCAACAGGTCTCCCCAGCTGTGGAGGTCTGGTGTCCAGCTGTTCTGACACCCAGAAGGGAAAACCTCTCCTCAGCCAGCTGCAGGGAACTTCACACAAAGAGTATTCAGACAGTGAGACCCCAAAGGTCGATTAAATGACATTCGTAACCAGATGAGAGTTGGTGAAATTTCCCAGAACAGCTGGAAACACGTTGATGAGTAAATTACCAGCTCCCTTCTCCCACTCAGCTACAGTTTAAACGAATTTGGTGATACTGTAGATTTATTTTACTGTCAACAAATCCCAAAACGAGAACTTCAGTGCTCAAAGTAACAATGAATTGATCCCACAAGTGTCGTCTGTGAATTTAAAGCCTGATCAAGCCTGTTCATGTGCCGTTGCTTCCAAAAAACTTTAAAAAACAAAGGAAGAACTGTGTGAGAGGTTCTGCACACAGGTAGAACAGACTCTGTTTTCTTTAAATTTACTTATATCTGTAATCACTGGCATCAATTTGACCTGAGCAATTTAAACCTTAGGAAAAGGATTTTAGTTACAATTGTCAACAAAGTTAATGTTACCTCTTAATATTTTCTCCAATTAGAGTTTTTATTCACAACATTTGGAAAAAGAAGCATAGATGCCGTTGAGGATAGTAACATCATGTATTATGTTCAGAGTCTATTTGTGGATTTGTGGACTTACAAACATATTATGCACAGGATGTCTCGTCTTCAGTGTAAAGTTCATAACTTCTGTATGTGTGCTGGAAGTTACAAGTTTCCACATCACACTCGTGTTCGAGCTCTGCAGAGATTTAAGGAAAGCGCAGAGAAACTTTCCACCTCTGCAGATGAAAACAAACTCTGCACATTGGCCCCATCATTCTGCAGTGAAGCTCAAACATACAGGTAAAGCTATGATGAGAAATAAATATTTTAAGAGTGGAAACACTATGCCTATCATGGTAAATATTTTTCAGAATATTTTGGCATGTCCTCACCTATTTTGTTAAAACTTGAATGACCGATAACAACAGGAAGGGGCGTTTTTTTTCCCCCTGTCAGTAGCGAACACCAGGTCATGGCCTGGTGATTTATGGCACTAGAACACTCATATCATTAGTGTCCTCTACAGAAATAGTTGTGATCGTCAAGCCAATAAAACGGGGTCCTAATGACATTACACTTGGGGGCGCTGTTGTGTTGTAAGGCCCTGACACACTGAGCTGATGCTTGGCCGTCTGCGAGCGTCTGTCGCCATAGTCTTCACAGTGCAGAACTTTCATGCTGGTTGATCCTTAACTGTAGTCTTGTTCTGTGTTCAAGTGCAGCTTTTTAGCTAAATCGCTGGTGACATGACGAGCTAACATTGATTTTCATTGCTGCCTGTTTTCTGATGTTGGTTTTGTGTTTCTGGGCTCGATTCAAGCCATCAGTTTCCTCTAAAGGAGGGAGAAAGAGGAACAAAGATGGACTTCCAGGTATGAATCAGGGAGGATGCAGCGCCACCATATGGCTAAAATTTTGATTTGTCACAATGCACTATTCTATGACATTCCCATGAGCTAAACTGTACTTTGTATTAAGAGCTAATTAACAAATGCTAGCATGCTAACACATTTAACTGATGCTGAACACAGTAAATATTACACCTTCAAACTTTAGCATGTTAGCATGCTAACTTTAGTATTAATCTTGAGGCTCTGCTAAGCCTACAGCATAACTACATTAGCATGGCTTGAGATTCTTGCTCTGGTACAGATGCAAAATGTAAAGGATTGTTTGTGTTTTAGATATATGTGTGTTTCGATATCAATATTTCAGAATGATCAATATTGGTTTGAGTCTCAAGTTTTTGTCCATCTCAAGTTTTTACATTTGAGGTGCTGGAATCAGCAAATGTTTGGATTTCATATTACTTGAAAAATTAAGCCAAGTCAGCTTCATAGCTCCAAAATACACAAATGAGCCCTGATTGGTCTTTACAATCTGTACAGCATATATGATTCTATCCCTTTGGATGAGGAAAAATATAAATGGGGGAAACACGGTGGAAAAGGGATCCCTCTTCCAGAATGGACACATATGGTAAATGTCATGTGAACAGAGAATTGACAAATTGTTTCAGCCACTTTCAACGTCCTATGCAGGAGCAGTTACTTGGCTGGAGATAATCTCGAAATCAAACACTTTAATGATGATTTTTGTTTTTCTGGAAATGGATGAGGCAGTGCAGGAGTTCGCCAAAACTGAACCTGTGCCATATGAACACTCAATAAAAAGGATTAGGTAAACACACCCCCCCTTCCCAAAAAAAAGGGTATGTGAATAAAATTCAGCTGGGATTACTATCACAGAAACTGTTTATGTCAACTCTCCTTCATGCTGCTTCAAAGTCCACTGCTTCCTTGATGAGATCTCTATCTTGTCACCATCACAGACAGAAGGAAAATCTTGAGCTAGACGCCAAAATCCACAACATCCTGAGTTTGTTCATGGAGAGAAGAGAGAGAGGACAACCTGCGTGGTCCAGAGCTCTATCATGGACCACAGGCGAATCACTCACTGGTCCTTGAGTCAAGCCAAAAACTCCCTGCGACCTCAACCCTGCCTGCAGGCCACACACTCACTGAACTGACCAATGAGCTCTCTGGTGGGTCCGCTTGTTTGCTTTAACAGCACTGCTGACCCTCCATCCTTTCATCAACACAGTCACCATCCACAGACAGTGACTACACGCTCCATCTGCTCACGCAAACCACCCTTCTTCTGCTCTTCCTCCCCTTCTTCATATTTAGTTTGTCAGTTTACTGACAGACATTGGTCGCTGCTGGTTGGCCGCCTGCCTCCATCTCCTCTCCACAGCTTGGCCTGCATGACTGGATGCAACCAAGGGATCCTTTTACCTTGTATGGTGCTTCGTAGTTGCACTTATTAGGAAATATGGAACTGCAACCTTTCTTTCACACTTCCAAAAAAGCAAAGAGGTTGGATTGAAAGTGAAAGGTTATAGGTGATAGGTTCGATCTCCACAAAAGCCGATCAAAAACAAGACACACACCAACAAAGTTCACACTTACTCTAAATCTGAACATGAGTGTCAGCTAAATGCTTAAAGCATGAATATCTGCTGGCCAACATTCTTTTTTTTAACTAACTGATGCAGTTATTGAATGAAAAAAGGAGTTAAAAATCATTTAGGATTCTTGACACCCATCATTTAGGATGTATTTTGCATCCTCTAAGAGTCATTGATTGCTGTGTCCATAGGTACATTTAGAAATCAGTCAAACCTAAGTTGGTCATTAAATTGCAAATTCAGATCTTGCCTCAGAATTGTGTACATCCATGGTCACGGTGCAAACAGAGCTGTTAGCATGCAGCATGACTTCTCATGGTGCAAAGGTTAAGCATGCTAGCAGCTCTGTGAAGCTGTGGTCCTTTGAACTAAATGCCAATATCACAATGTTAGTAATGTTAGTATTATATCTCATAATGAGGCTGGACCTAAAGGTGAAGTTTAACAAGGTCAGCCAGCCGATTCAGCATTAACAAAGCATTTTGTTAGGTGGTATCAACAAATTCATTAGGATTTAATCTTGCGGCACCACAGATGTATGTGCCAAAATGGCCATCCAGTAGTTGAGTTATGCAAGTTCAGTTCAGTCTGGATGAGTCAAAGCTCCAAAACTTTGCTTTACTGTAAAAGTTGTTGGAGAGCTTTCCAAGGTTCTTTGATGACTTACTGACTTATATCACGTGTTGGTTTGCCAGTAAGAAACATGACGTATGAGGACAAAGTCTGCTCCACCTCAGAAAAATGTGAGTATAGATTTTTGAACAGTCTGGAGTGTGAAACGTGGCTGTGTACAAAGGCAGATTTTTCCACACACACACGGGGGCTGACAAATGTACATCTCATCCCACCCATGTTTCACCGGGGCATATGGGAAGGAAAAGGCAGCAGCCGACCTCATCTCAGCCGGAAAAAAGCATGGAAACAAGGAGATGGTGAGCAGAGGTGGGGGGGGCAGGTTGCAGTGTGACTAAACATTCCCTCCTGTGGGGACTACCACATCTCCGAGAATGTGATTCTGTAATAGGAATTTCATCCCTCAGCTGCGGACTCAACGGCCTCCATATTAAGTTAGTGTCGAATCAGACAAGGATCTGCGTGAAGCTTCGCGTTGAGCTGTGCATCAGTCAAACAGCAGCTGATGCTTCTTTCACCTCACCGCGTCACCTGCTGAGTGATAATGATGACGGATTTGGTCGTTACGCTCAAAGTCAGACAGACCTCAGAGGAGTGTGTTTCTCTGTGTTCCGCTCTGCCAATTTTGTTCCCGGAGGTGAGTAAAGATTCGAAAAGACTGCGTCGTCGATGAGGTTTTTAACAGTCCTCTATGAGCAAGTTTCTGGGAATGTGAAGGGAGGAGTTGATTAGACTGAATGTCTGGCCAAAATGTACATGAGCTGGTTCACTGATAGGAATAAATGTGCAGCAAAAAGATCTCTGATGATCACTTACTTTTTTCCACCAGTCTTACACATCAAAGATCAAAAAGCGCCGCATTCCAACACATTGCAGGCAGAATACAGCAGCTCGTGTTATCTTTTTCCTGAATGCTTCCCAAACCACTTTTCCACATTAAGCTTCATTATCAAATAGGTTATACAAACACTCAGGTTGGGGAAACTGGCCACTGGAGGATCATTAACTTAATCTTTGGTCTAACTGCTAATAATCACACGAAACAATAGCTGCATACTTGAGTCTACAAGATAAATAGTTGGGTTTTTGGTAAATTTCAGTCTACTGGATTCACATGATCACTTAACATCTTCTGCTAAATCTAATTCTAAAATGTAACTATGATCAACTTCTGTGTCTCATATTTTGGATGATTTCTTAAGGGCTTATATGCTAAACAAGTTAGCATTTTGTACAGACTTCAATGTTTTCTGGTGCTTGTAGAATTTTTTAGCCATTAATAATTTGCTGAATGGAAAAAGTAAACTAAACTATAGATCCTCTATATCTTACAGATCGGACCTTTAAATAAACTTGAAAGACCTTATCTGTTACCCAATAAAGATGATTTAGATGAAGGATCCTCCTCTCTTCTGCTTGGTAAATTCATCCCTGCCTCAACTTATCTGTTACTGCGTAGGCGTTTAACAAACTGCAATACCAGTTCAGTTTATAGTTTTTTCTTTTTTCATTGTCCTACAGGTGTTTCATCTACTCCCCTTCTCTCTCTCGTTAGCGTGCTATCATTCCCATTTTGCATATTTCTTTTGTCTCCAAAATGTGAATTGATATTGATATTTTACACATGGCATCAGTTGCATACTTGTCTGTCCTGAGATCCCTCTTCTGAAGATTTTACTGAGGTGTTTGTATTTTCTTCCTTCTGTAAAGATGTTTTTGGACGAGTGGACTTGTTGTTTCTTACTCAAAGCAAGCAACTGAGAACAGAGAGCACTGAGGAACATTCAGACTTTAGAGCTCTTGGAGACAAATACTGATTTGTGGTTCTGAATGATATAATTAAAATTGATTTGACACTGTCTGAAAAATAAACGCGCTTTTTTTTCCAAATGCCCTTTTTCTGATTTAGTTCTTTTGAAGAATATGTTGTGACTGTCTGTCTGTTCTGGCTGTCACTGCTTTTCTTAATGACTTGGTTTAAAAAAATTGATGGCTTGATTGGTATATTGCTTCCTAAAAAGTTTTCAAATTGAATACACAGCCAAAGCAAGCACTGGATTGAATAGCACACAACCATTTTAGCCTAATTAAAAGTTTATCTGATGTGTTAATTATGTACATTTATATAAAGGCCGGAAACACATGATTAACTTGGAATTTTTATAATCATTACTGATCAACAAATGTACATTTCAGTGGACAGAAAGTCTTAGATAACATAACTGTCAGTGTTATCTGAAATAGAAGCAAACAAGAAGGTTCAAACAGTTAAATTGAGATGAAGTTTTCCTTCCTGTCCTGCCCAAATGGATTTATCTCATGGTTTGAGTCCCATTTATGTGCATATTTTGGTTGTTTTTTCTATGTCTTGACCTTCAAGATAACAAGACTGTTATTTTTTGGGGGTCAAACTCCTCACTGCCACCTTGAGTTGTTTAATAGCCATACAGTAGACTCTGTGCTCTGTACAGACACAGACTGTAGCAGCTGCTGCTGAGCTGAGGAAATGTAAACCAGTCTAAACGTACGGGATTAGAGAAATTCCGTCATTACACGTAAAGTAGGATATCTGCTCAAATAAACACACGCTCCACTTCCAATATACATCGTTTTTATTGTACGGACAGAAAATTATACAATTTTGAGAATGTAAAACATTCCCTGTCTAGCAAATGAGGAGCCAGAACAGGAAAGAAACGTGTAAAAGACTAAGTGAAGCGGGGAGGTGGGTGGATACATAGATGCACAGAGGGGGGAGACGCTGGACCATCATGCTAGATCTCCATTCTCCTGATGCCTGAGGACAGAGAAAACAAAAACAAAAACCCAACACCGGTTAGAATTGATTTATTTAATTTAGAGGAGCCAGACTCACCCAAAAAGAAGTACACAAATATCAGGAACTGTTAGGTAAATATCAGATTGGGGACTCATTTATCATTTTTATATGAACCAAAGTCATTTTTTGAAAGAGTCTCGATTAAATGCGACAGCTGTATGTCTTAAAGAAACAACAAAACTCATCTAAAAGTCCATATCAAGTAGCTTTAGTGACTGTGTGAGCGGAGCATGACTCTACAGGCTTTAGGAACAGAAAACATGAACATTTTTCTCTCTTAGCTATAAAACCTGTGACCTTTTCTTAACCACTGCCATGCTATGCTGGCCGCTGGCACACACACCTCAGGATCAGCCTGACAGTCTCCTTAGTGTTTAACCTGTCACACAGCACTTAAACCTCATGAAGGGATGACATAGTATGCACAGAGGCCCTAATTTGGTCACTGCCACATCATCGGTCTGATCACAAGCTACAGCGAGCTACATGGGAGGCAGACTGCACCAGATCCAACACAAACACAACAAGCAGCCAGGAATCATTAAGCATCCTGCTTCATTGGGGAGTGCAGTGAAAGGGTTTGCCCTCTGCGCTGGTGTTTGCCGACTGGATTAGTGTTTACATTCCTCTGCATCAGTGACGACTGAAACTGGGTTAGGTTTGGAAACAACCTGCATTGTGTGTTATTACAGGATGTCACCTCATGTGGAAACGGCCTGATAGATATGTGGAAGTTTGCTAAGGCCACGAGGGTGTCCAGAGATCTGTAACAGTGTAATGAATAACCTGCAAGCAGCAATGCTACCACATCTAAATTTGATTTGCTAGCTGTAAAACTAACAAAACTAATAGAGGAAAACCACAAAGAAATGATAAATTATTAAGATTATTATTTTTTTATGTTATTTTTATACAAATTATTATTTAGATGTAGATCTTTCTACTTAAGTGAGGAACGTGACTTCAGACATGAAACGTGACTTGTAATTTGTAGTTGTCATCAGTTTAGATCTAGTGACTTAACACTTTGTTTTCAAAATATTTCAGGTGGAACAGAAATCTACAGCAGTCATGTTGTCAGCGCCAAAAAAATGAGGAAGCAAGACCAGTGTGGTGAGTAACAGCTTACACTTGAGGTTTGAGTCAGATATGAATAAAAAACAAAGCTCAGGAATAATTTCTGTGAGCATACCTTTGCTGCAAGAGTATTTCTACTCGTCGATGTATTCAAAGGGCTCAGGGGGCTCTGGTTCCTGTTCTTCCTCCTCGATTTTGGGGCCGTGAGCTGAGACAGGCTCCACCAGCTCTTCCTCCTCCTCACTGGTGTCTTTCATGATGATGATCCCGCCAGTATGGAGCTGGTGACGGACCGGAAAAATCAGGCTGAGTGTCAGCACATGCTCACATTCTACAGATATCAGTTTGAGTACACTTTCTAGACGTCAGAACAAGCTGCACTTGTTTACATCTCACTCTTGACTGTCGACAAGGAGCTTGATTATGTAAGAGTTGGAAAGAAGCTGAACTCAGCCGTTACTGAGTGTTTCTTTCTGGCTTAACTTGAAAGGCCAGGCAGAAAGCAGCGAGGGTTGGGGTTACAAACATAAGAATTTCCTGTTTAACTGCTCTAATGCTGCTGGAACCAGCAAACACTGTTTAATAACCAGAGCCTGATGAACCCTCAAGAAGGTCCTGTGGCCAAAATTAGATTCAAAATTAAATTTAGCCTGTCAGTTTATATTTTTCTTGTTGCTTATGTAAAAGGAAAATAAGGAAATATTTTGCTATTTGCCAAGTAACCAAAAATAACACATGGTGAACCTTGAGTTGACAGACCCGTGGAGAGTCTACATCTGAGGGTCTGGGGCCCAGGGGGCCGTTGTAGAAACATGTTTTAGATTTTAGTCTTCTAAAGATACAAAACATGTCAGCAAATATACAGACAAGAAATATAATGGTGTATGATCAGCAGTGTGTGCAATACTTCAGTGATATATGGTACAGTACAACCATGAATCAAGTATATGCAAGTGTGAACAAGTAAGAAATTCTCAGGAAAAACAAAATTTCAGAGGGTTCATTTATCTTCTAGTAAATGTCTTGAAAAAGACATATCTGGAATCATTCAGCTCCGATGAAAAGCCAGAGACAGGAAACTTGATATTTATGTCAGTTGATCCACATTACAGACTTTCAGTTAAAGTTACGACAAAGACCAGATTTCAGGATGAGTGTGTAAAACCTTAACTTCCTAAAATATATTAAAATGTAAAAACAACACCTAATAAGGAAAGCGGCGTTAAAAACCTAAGACAAGCAAAGTCCTCTCCTTACAAGAAGTAATACAGGCTGATACTCTATGCCTAGCTTGTTGGACACAAAATCAAACAGTGCTTCCTCTTTACTGGACAGGACTGAGTGCTCATCGGGTGACTGCAGGTTGTTTTGCCATTTACTGCAGAAAACTGTCAGCATTTACAGCAGGTTTATTGGCCTGGAGTGAGAGGAGTTTCTCGACAGGGAGATGTTCAGCAGAGGCCAAAACCAGCTAACAACTGGATCTTCATTTCAATGATTTATTTAAAGGCCAAAATCCTCTGTTTTCCAAGAATTCTCAGGTCTAACGGTGCTATAAGTAGTAAGTGACTACATGTGACACCCCATTCGGGGAGTACCATCATCCCAACACACTCATATTCTCAAGCCCTTATATGGCAGCGATGCATCATATTTGTTTCTGATGTGTCAAAACATTTCTGTGATGACTGTTGTTAGTCAGCGTTACATGTTCATTCTCAAAAGACGCTTTTGCTCTTTGATGCAAGACTGAAAACATAACTGTTGCTGGTAAAGAATCATTACAAATATCTTACAGCTGTAGCTGGAAATAATATCTTGACACTAGAACAACAAACTAGACCGAGACATTTAAAATGATAAACACACGTGATTTGGCACAGTCTCAACCGCCTGTGTGTTGATGTCCACTAAACTTGGCCTATTAAGTTCTGATTAAAACAACCAGACTCAGAATGACAGAAAAGGTGAATCTCAGTCTGCTGTTTTGGAAACTGGTGGGGTTTGTGGTTCATAAGCAAAACTGATCAAAAACGGTATTCTGTGTCACAGAATCTCCTAAAATGTATCAGAGATTTTAAAAAAAACGTAGATTTCCCGTGTTCATGTATTGTGACTTCTCAGTTGAAAGTAAGGTAAATGTAGAGACTATACGGTAATTATCTCAGAACTATAAGGCAACAACGCAGTATTAATTTCTTGAGAACTACGTTTCTCAATTAAGAAATGGCTCCTTAGTTTAATATGTCAACATACGTCACCAGCAGCCATTCTGATGAAATATGAAAATGTTTAAGAATGAATATCTAAATCAAACCCAGCAGCTGCTCATAGGGACAAGCTCTCCTTCCATACTTTGTTTTTCTACTGTAGTAAGTCCTCTTGAGCCACTTCAAGTGGAGACACACACTCAAACACACGCGCCCATAAACACAGACAGACAGTCAGAGGTGCGTTGTTACCGGCTTGAAGGGCTGGTAGCGGCAGGTCTCTGGCATGGTGAGGACTTTGAGCTGAGCCGGCATCACTCTGGCTGGGTTCTCCAGGAGCTGGAAGTTTGGCTCCGCCTCTTTCTTCTTCTCTTTTTCCTTCTCTTCATCCTTCTTTTCTTTCTCACCTTCTTGAACCTCCTGTGACAGAGAAGAGGGATTTTCTGCATCAGAGCTACAGTGATTACTTTTTAATATGCTCTGTCATTTCTGTATTTTTATATCTGTACTTGTTATCCTTTTCATCCAATCTGCCAAAATTAGGAAAAACTGCAGATCATTAACAATTCTTATACATTAAAACCTTGAACCATACTCACCATGTGATCGGAATCTATTTTTGTTGTGTAACTTTGACATTATTTGACAGTCAGGAGGAGTTATAAGTGATAAATCCTCATTTTCCTTCTTTGTGTTGTGAATCAGTCCTTTGCTGCTCTGGTGCCCTTGATGGCCAGTGATTTGTAGAGCCATCAGAGGGACACTGAAGGGCAGAAAGTGCCAGAGAAGCTATAACATATTTTTTTTAATATACTTTAAGACCGAACTACATCCACAGCTACACACCTCAAAAAAAAAGAAAAAAAAGACTGTCTTCCCATCTGTTTCAATTTCTAAATATAGTAGATGTGATCTGTAAACTGAGACAGTTTAATAATGAAATCTTTGTTTTAGCCTTTAATTATCAATACATACATATCATTCTTACATAACAACTTATATGTACAATTCTGAGAGTATATTCAATTTTTTTCTTCAAAATGCAAATTTAAAATAAAGTTTATAAGGCTGCAACAACAACACCAACAAAAATACTACTGATCAATATTTTGTTTATTTTCTCCATTATTTTTAAATACTACCTATTGGTTAACTCTAAAACTGACAGTTAAAATGTCCACAATGATGCCAGTTTATGATTCTATTAAACCAACAGTTCGAAACATGGTTACTGAGTTTAACTAAATTAAAATGTCAGAAAAAGTCAGAAAATCTTAAACTTCAGTTCTTGGAATTAGAGAATATATATTAATTTGATTTAAAATACAAATAAAATTTTACTTTAATCATTTGTGAATAATTTTCCGTCAATCAATCAGCCAATCGGTTACAAACACTTTGTTAGCACTGTCTACCTTCTCTGCCATTTCTAGTCCAATCTCATGGCACTTAACATTCTGCTGTTGACATATTTAGTGCAAATATTAATGAAATACCAAAATTAAGCCTGCAAGGTCAAATAACTGAGTTTAAACGCGAACAAAGTGGTCAAAACCAAAGTCAGCTCCACAACTGTCAAGAGTGTGTGTAGATATCTCCCTCTTCAACTGCCTTCTTCATATGTTAAGGCCAATAAAATCTGAGATGTGAGCTCGCTGGACATTTTCAAGCTCGTCTCTCAGCACCAGAGCAGAGACGTAGCGTGGCAGACTGGATCAAACATGCTGCTTAAGCCCACACAAAAATCCAAATGACAGCTACAGCAGCTCTGAACTGACAAGAGTCTGCGTGTGAACACTGGGTGTTGGTTAGTGAAAAGGCCAAAACAGACTTTAAGGAAAGTAATATAGGTGTTTTTATCCTGTCAAAGAGCAAAAGAATCTGGACAGCTGGGTGGTAATCTGCCACGCTTAAACTAAAAACACCAGGACACAAGTTATGGCTGTTTAGCCACGTGGTCTACCTAAAAAGATATTTTAAAATATAATGAGTTATAATATGGCATCTGTCTGTTTTCAAAGCTGTAATGGAGTTCAACAATGTCATAAATTCTTGAAAACCCAACTTCTAAGTGCATTGTAAGCTTATTAGCAATAAGGGTAGAGAGAGTTTTTCATGGCTGTGCGATTCTACTCACCACTTCCATCTTCTCCTCCTCCCTTTCTTTCTTTTCCTTCTCCTTCTTCTTGGCTTTGGCTGTGATGGAGAGAACAGCAGTGGATACCTGCCATGTAGAGAGAGAGAGAGCAGGGACATTTCAACAATGTAAGACAATACCACAGGCATTCCGACCCTCTACAAACATGGTTTATAATGCACAAAAACAAGTCAACCACAGAATAAACTTTGCCTTGTCTTTTCATTACATTCTCCAAGAGCATCAATGATTGTGAAGTGAAGCAACTGAGGAAAAAAATAGGTCAGAGATACTAAAATAATAAATGTAACAGACAAGAAAAATGATGAATCTGACAGTGAGGGTTCAAATTATTCACAAATCAATACAAAGCGAGGTCAGTTTCCCCTTCTAATAATTTCAGGAAAAGGAAAGCAAAACAAGTTGATCTATTGTGGCGCCTCTGTTTCTCTGTTCTCACCTTCTCCTTCTCTTTCTCTTTGGGAACCTCGAGAGCTGGTGGATAGGCAAAGGTGGAGGGTTTGCAGTTGGAGCGGTACTGCACTTTAGGCATCTGAAGAGAAAGACAGAGGGGAAATGAGAAATGTTTACTGGAAACAAATTCTCTTTTATTTATATGGTAAAGATTTTGTTGACCTTATTATTGAGGGGACAGCCTTTACAAAGATGGACCCACTGATCAGTGTTTAGACACCAGCATGATATTTAACCTCAAGTTCCATTTCGCAGCAACTAAATGGACCTTGAAATGAGATTGTTCTGTAAACTGTTTCAAAGATGGACAGTGAAACTCAGCCACAGGGACTTGTTTGTGAAACCTTGTTTTGTTCAATCTGAACACAACTTTATTCTGCAAACAAATGAGAGCTAAAGTTTTGCTACCTCATATTGCTAACATTTTCTTCACTAATGCTTGAGTTGAAGATGCCACTGAAACACAGTCTAAGCACAGTAAAATAAAACAAAGTAAATAAAGTAAAATAAAGATAAGCATAAGGTAAAGACCGATAGACAGCAGATCTTTTCTGATTCTGTGAAAGAAAATGTCACATCAAAAACCTCCGGAAGCTAACAGTCATCTAAATGGTCACATTTCAACAACAATTTGCTTATTTTAGATTCTACTGGTTTGCCAGTACTGTTTTTGTTAAAAATGAGAAGCAATTACCAGTCGAACATTTCAGAGATCTACACTCCTAATATGAATTCAGTATAATATTATATGAGCTACTACTTTTTGCTGTTCTTAGTACTTCCTTCCTTTTTGTCCCAGCTCCCCTATCGCAGTTTTACTGGTTAGACAAAACAAGATGCACTGCCCTTAACACACTACTCTTCACCTATTACCTGCAGGCTTAGCCATATGTAAAAACGGAAAAAAGTACTCTGTCAACTTTATCTAGACGAACATAAAAGAACTCTAGTCAGAGCAGCACCAGGTGCTTTCTGTTTAATATAAGCTTTCAAATTATAACAGTGTTCTGCAACTAAATTACTAAACAGACTCTATGGTCCAACAGAGCAGCAATGCAGCACAAGATGTGACCATAATTCAGCATTTCACTGTAGTATGGATAAAGAGAGAGAACAAAAAAGGAAGACTTTGTCTTCTTTTAAGTTAACATACAAGTTTGTTGCTAAAAAAAGAAGAGCTGGTAAATGATTACAGTGTTCTTTGTCCAATGATTAGAGTCAGAGATTATGAAGCTTTGTGCTGTTCGTCAAAGAGGTGCTGATGAGCCCTGGCAGGGTGTAACACAGATTCTGTTTAACCCTGCTGCCCCCACCTTCCTTCTCCACTCAGTCACTGGTGTATTATGCTGGTGCTAACAAAAAAGTATATTTTTATAGGCCTGGCACAGGTAAAGGTGCACAACACACAAATGTTTTTTAGTGTCTCAGATGTCAGGTGTTGCTGAGTTGCAGCAGGTCATATCAGGCAGGTCAGGGGTCTTGTTATTGAAAGGTTACCAGTGACAGTTGTTACCAAGACAAGAGGTAAAATAGTTTCTGCACCAAATTCAGTACTAGTATAAGTTTAGCAGGCAAATTTAATGGCCATATTTTTATTACTATCATTATAATTAGAGGGACAAAACCAAGTTTGTAAAATATAATAAACATGCTCGACTAACTGACACATTGAAAAGGTATATGCAGGATAATCTAATCTGTTTTGAATAATGATAAAACAAGGATAATCTCTAGAGAGTGATTTCTGTATTATATGCCAGTTTGGCTTTTGAACATCTGAAAGGAATCTTTTATTTTTTTAATCATTCTGTGGACCTGTGGGGTAAAAAAAAAAAAAGTCACATTCTACGGTTATTTATACATTCACACACATTCCCTCTAATGCAACAACCTCAGCAAGTTTAACCACTCTAATACCTTGAGATCCTTGTTGAGACCAATTATAGCAGTTGGTGTGAAGGCAAGTGACAGGAAGTGGGAGAGGGGGAACCAGAACCAGAACTGGGTGAAGACCAGCAGGCCGACCATCGATGGCATGTGAGTATGACCTGTCCTGGACTGCAGAGAGATGGTCACATTACGTCCACCTAGACAACAGAGGACACAGGAGGTAGAGAGGGTCTCAGTATTATGACATAATGGCTGGTGTCAGTCGTTCACCAGATGTTAAAGCCACAACCAAATTTGTCAGAAAACAAAGGGGTGTGGATGGACTCACTATGCACACAACAACCCTGGAACCATGCTATGATTTTGCTTTCAGCATGGATTTAGCACCGATTAGAAAAAAACAAAATCTCAAAAACAACGGTAGATTTTTTTGGCAATCAGTTTACAAAAATACAATATTAATAGGGAGAGCTGTCAAACTCTTGCTGGTGCACTGTTTACCAGCTGTAATACTTGGGATTCTAAATAGCCAGTTTAGCAATAAATGTGAATCAGGGCAGGGATGAAAAAAAGCATGCATGCTCAGCAAAACAGCAAAGAGCTGAAACAGAAAACGCATGTGGGGCAAACCTTAAACAAGCCTTGTGTATCCCTGATACAGAAATGTTAAAATTACATACTGCACTGTAGGGGACAGTTTCAGTATAGGTAGAGTTTGGTCACCCGTGTGCTGTGGATGAAACCACTACTATTAGAATCCCTGATTAGCATATTTGACATGTATGCAATATATTTTGCAGTTTGTAGTTTGAGCAAAATGCAAGTAGTAAAAAGGTGCAAACTTGGATGGAAACTACTCTTTACAAAAAGAGAAGATTTTTTTTTTTAAATGTCATACTGATCATTGATTACTTGTATGTCAAATATTTCAACCTGGCACAAGAACTGTTAGATGAAAGAGTGAGAGGTTAATGAGGGTACAAACCAGGATGGTCACCACCCTCAGAAACTTCTCTTTTTGGCTTTAACCTGTCTGATCTATTGATCCCAGGAAGGATTTATATTACAAGGAAAAACTGGAGAGTCAGTTAAACCCTGGAATGCATTGTCTACAGCATCCTGCATTTATATCTAAAAAATAACCCTCATTCATTATCATTAGATGTCAGCTACACAGGAGGTTAATAATCCATCTACATCACAAGAGGTGTGTCAGTTGTCCCAAAATAACAGATGCTTTCTTACTGAAGTGAGGTAGTTTTACAAAGAGTAAACTTCATTTTAATTCAATTTTTTTCAAGGCTTTGTTCACCATTTTGCACAGAAAATGACCACAACCAAGGTACACTTGCTAAAGTTACTATTTTAATAAAACATCATAAACTCATAAAATATTATTTTTATTAAAAATGTATTGGAGAAGAGTTGATTAAACTAAATGGACAGAGGAAGTTTGAGGGATGCCATTTGTAGTGTACTATTGTTTTGTACAGAGGACTCTGCTAGTGTTTTGCCAGCACAACCTATGTCAATGATGAATTTATTAGTATTAGCTAGCTTTCATGCTTTAGCTTTCATGCACCTCGTCATTCCAGAAAGATAACAATAAGGGGCCCTTTTGGACGGTTGGAACATTTATTTGCACAGAAATGATCTTGTGCTGCTTGTGTGAACAAAAAAAGAAGCCTTTCTCTTCTAAGAAGCAGTGTGTTTATCTATCTGAGAATTTTTGAATTCCACAGATACCACTGGGTTTGAGGGTTTGATCCTCACAGCGGCCTGGTGAATGTGTGTGCACTACCAAACAGAAACTTAAGTTTGTCTTGGGAGCTGACGAAATACAAGGTGATGAACAGTGGTGAAGGAAGCTCATTGGACCAGTGCCAACGAGTAAAAGACCTCCCTCTGCCTGTCTGGGACAAACAGTGGGGAGTGATTGCAGAAGGGAAGACAGAGGGAGGGGAAGGAAGATAAGATGGGAGGCAACCAGAATCAAACTTTCATTTCTATAGGGATTAAATGAAAAATTTCCTCAGAAAAAGGTATGTTACTAAGGAGGGACCCTTTCAACTGAAAAAGGGACCTGCACAGACAATACCAGTTAAATAATTTGTTTTTTTTCCCTTTGTTGCAACATCCTTTTTTCTTTTTAATGTCACTGAAATGGTTTAACAACAAGGTCATGTCTTGACATCTCAACTAGTGTTGGAACCAGTCCCACAGATTGAGCTTGGTTAGAGTGAGTCACAAGATCTTCTCACTGCATCACAACAGGGTACTTAAAAGTCTCTTAAAACTTGAGAAGAGGTTGAGAGCACTTGACAAGCATTGCTGTCTCTGCCAACTCTTACTTTAGTGGGCCAATTTTCATTCCAAGGAGTTTGTGAGGGGGGCAAAGGGAAGGGATTGATTTCTCAAAAGGTGTTAAATGGCAATATCAACAATAAAACCCTCTTTGCTGTGGTGCTGTAAAAAGACAAAACAACAGAATCCAGAAGATGGGGCTTTGTTTATTACATGTATATGAGAGAAAATACTCATTTGAAGCTAATTAATAGGCCGAATCAATTAGTCAGATTAAGACTGTAAATGTTGGCGAACATGTTAGAGAAAGAGTAAGAAAAAGACACATGACAGTTCCTTGGTAATGACTACCAGTGGCCATGAAATGGAGCCCTAATTGCTTCCGCCCGTCAAATTAAATACAATTAGCTGTGCACATGAAAAACAAACAAAACAACAAAAAAAAGAAATGCCTAAACCCTGAGGGAGTCAAGAAATGAAAACATTCTCACTGTCTGAGCTTAAGAATGTTTGACATTTAACCAGTTGTGTGTTTCCTGCCTTACTGTGTTTTAACTGTAAGCTACATACTGAACTGTACTGAAAACACTGTTTAAGCACAGACGGCTGGAGTGTGGCATGAGGTGCAGTGAGACGAATGGGGTGTGTGCCTGCTGTAAGAAAAAAAAACACCTGTGGTCAGGGTTTGTCTGGATGGTTTCACGCAGGGTCATACATGCATGTTTACTGGGTTTATTATGATTAACTTGCCTGATTTTATGTATGATTAAAGGTCCTGTCTGCCTTTAAGATGGCTAATCTGCTCAAAACAAAATAGCCACTAAATAGTGGAATATGAGGGCCAAGTTAATCAAGAGGCACTTTATGACTCACGAAAAAGGTTCATGAGTCAGAAAGGCTCAAACAAAAATACACAACACTTTCTCTTTGAAGTACCAGCCCAAAAACTTGAGATAGCAACACCTGATAGTGTATTTAGACAGCAGTATGTAAACAGAGCTGGTTTCTTTCTAGCTTAGCACAGTGGGTTTTATGTTAGTGCAAGTGCAATAAAATCTTCTCTGCTGGTTTCTGCTTCAGCCTGCATTGAGGGTTTGTGCACACATGTATGTATGAGGGTGCTCTGCCTATGTGCGAGTGTGTAGCTCAATGTGATGATGTGCAGCTCTGTAAGACCTCACACACACAAACACCCGCTGCACGCTTGGGTCCACAAACACCCGCACGGACACACAAACACAGAAACCCAGGCAAACAGTAATCACCACGGGGAGACCAACAGGCCATATGGCTGAGAGCAGAGCAGAGCTGAAGCAGGAATGCCAGGCACTAGTGCACCTTTGCGTGATCTCTTCCAGAGACTCAGTGCAGGGGTGGTCAACTGAAGAGGGTTTCTCTGTGTTTGCCTGAGCGTAAAGAAACTCAAACCAAGGTGCACACACAAAACCACAAACCCCACATTACAGTCAGAACAGTTCACTTGTTTTACAGAGTTATTACGAATGAGGGTGTTTTCGTGTTCCCACGGGGTGAAGGCACAGAGGTAGGTGGGACCACATGCTGGTTTGATCTCTTGCTCGGTGACAGACGGAAAAACCCACTCTCTACTAACTAGATCAAGCTGGTGTCCATCCAGTTAAAATAAAATATTTGCAACTAACAGCTTTTTTGGACTGTGAGTGTTTTGTATATATACATATTTTAGGACACTTACCTGCATCGAGGATTCCCTGGGCCAGGATAGCACCAAACTTTGCCATAACGTCATCATGCTTGTCATTGATCACCTTTGCGTAAAGCTGCCTGAACTGGTTCACCTAAAATTTCAAGAGACAAATATGTCAAAGTACAACTCACTGGTGTGAGACAAAAGGCCGACCACAACATTTCATATCTGTTATGATACTTTATATCATTGATGGGTCCTGTTATTTGAATCTGAGAATAAGAAGGACAAGGAATTTTTTTTACATTAATAATGCTCAGTTACATTTTATTTGGTCAAGTCTGTGCCTGCACGCTTTCCAAATAGATGGGAAGGGAAACATTTGAATGCGGTTGTCACAGGCTGCTTGTCATACTTTCACTCTGTCAGAACAATTTTAATAACAAAGCCATACCCCTATAGTGGTGCGTAAAACTTGGAGCAAACCTTGTGGTGGATAATCATCTTCCAATTTGCAACAATTTACCTTCCTAAAACCAGAGGCCTTAAGACTTTTGTCTGCAGCTGCTAAGCAGAGCTGCAAGCTGTAAACACTGGAACTCTGAAATAAACATTCGAGGATGTAACACCCTCTGAAATTCCACTGTTTAAAACAAACAAACAAACAAACAAAAGATAAAAAAGTCCCTCTTACACAATCCTCCATGCCGCCTACAGATAAAGGACTGTTAGTGTAAAAACGATGAATCTTGAAAGTATATCTAGCAAATCTTCACCATCTATGAAAAAATGTGAGGTGCTCCAAGGTTGAGTGCATGCAGTTATGCCTGGACTAGCCTCTCTCCAGTCTTCCATGACACAGAATTCTTTCCCACCCTCCTAACAGTTCTGATGCTTTCTGCTTTTGGTCAAGTCTTCCCCTTTTCTTTCTCCCAAGTCTTTACTCAGCAAAAAAGCTCTGGGCTCAGTGGTATTAAGCATGATTTTAAGAGCAACTGAGGCATATTGTTATTTCACAGATAACCAACATGCCACCAAGACAAAAAACAGAGAAGTGTTTCTTGGTGCTCTACGCAGTTTTAGAAACTGGTTCGCATTCAAGGAAAAAAAAATTCTGCCGTTTAAAATGTCTGCTAGACCTACAAAAAGAGGTATTGAGGCAAAAACGTTGGTCTAATGCCAGTGATAATGGCAACAATCAATTTAATTAATGATAACTTAGAAGTAATGTGACAAATCTTGAAATATGGCCTGAAACAGTTTGTACTTACCTTGGGGCACGTGACTTCAGTCTGTTGGATCATGATAAGGGCAGAGGCGATGAGGGCGCCCTGTCTCACATAATTAACCGGGTCATTGGTCATTGGCTCCAGCAGATTGATGGCCTCCTGTTGAGGAAAAGACATACAAAATTTGTTGTAAATAAATATTTTTTTACGTCATTTAACAAGGTTACTTAAATAATTAAACAATAATAAACTGTAGTAATAAACAATTATAAGCTGTAGTTTACTGCACAATTTGCAAAACCCTTACAGGGGTTGTAAATAATCATCTACTGCTGTATGCATTGCCAATTAGTGGCTGATCCTACTACAATGAATTTAAGTGGAAAAGGTTATCTTTGAGGTAAACAAATACAAATACAAATAGAATCAAATGATTTTCCCATTTAAGTAGTTTAAGGAAGCACAGGAACCAGCTCCTTGAAGGTAAGGTAGTGTAAAAATGAATAATGATCTTTCACGACTGCTCAGTACTCTGCATTTTTCTGTTTGCCTCTTACAAAAAATTAGGGTCAAGAAAGAGAACTTGGCACAAGAAAGTTTAGACAATTTTGTATTAGGCAAAAATTTCACTGGACAGATGCAGGTTGCTTCAGAATTTGTTTAAATACTTAAATTAATCTCAGTCTTAGCTTAAGGCACCTTACCAGAACCCATGTAGTCTAAAAAAGAAAACGCTTTGTAGTTAATAAACACAGGGTAACTAAATATAAAGTAGTAAATAGAACCTATGTCACTTGTCAAAAAAAAAAAAAAACCTTAAGGGGGAGAAAATTATCTTCTGGTTATAGCCAGATTAGACAGTGTAGGAAACAGCATCCAGAGCTAGTTGTATCTGCGGCATAAAGTCTCTCAAGGTGAAGCCCCCCACAGCCCCACAGTAAGTTTTAGATCTGTTTGCCAGGCTCAAACAACATGCAGTTGCTTAAGTTGACAGAATAGTTACCATACTGAAGTGTGTGACAGATGTCTTGCATAATCAACATATTCCAGTGTTGGAAAGTTGTTTTATTAGTACTGTTTCTGTTTGTCTCAAACGCTTTGAGGAGGACATAAAAAAGATTTTGCAAAGAAGAAAGTGCTAGGCCAAAATTTAAGTAACACATTTGTGAGATTGTTTATTCAGTATAGCTTTTCAAAAGATTGAAAAATGAGATCTTTAAGTGGACACTAAACTGACTATTTGATGGTCTTTACTTTAAACACACTCCATATTTTGTCATTCCCAACATAGAAGTGCAATGTGGGCATATTTCTTCAGTTAAATACAGGAAAATGATTATCATGAGAGGCAACCAGAGCATACAAATTAATGACATTTGTGAAATCTATATCTGGCTGCCTGAGACAGCAGTGTTACAATTGTAACAGGTCCTGTCTCCTTCAGTTTCCTCCCACGAGGACTACCTCTTTCCCCCTTTTATTTCTGCACTCTCCTCTGTTCTCAGCTTAGCAGTAATGGCTGTAACTCATACCACCAGACTCAGAGGGAGGCGTCACCTCCACCAAGGAAAGAGAAAACAAACTAGGATGATGACAGCGGAGGTAAAATAAACTATGTTTCATCAGTTCTCTCGGCTCAGCTGGCATAGACAGCCGTGCACCGGGATGATAAGTCAAGAGTGTAAAGCCAACACCAGTCGACCACATCCTGTTACTGATAGGTCGGCAGGGGGTTTAATTGAGGGTATTTACTGTCAGGCCCAATTAGCGGAGCAGGTAGACACATAATGTGGTCGCTTATGATCCTCTTAATCCATGTACAGTGGTGGACTGTTCCCTTCAGGCTTGTTACTCAATGTGAGTTGAACTTTAAATAAAACTTAAATTAGAATCAACTCAGCACAGCAAAAAAACTGGCAAGAGGCTTGAGCAAGTAAATGGAACAGTGCAAAATACACTTGACCACTACATAATTTCCATTTCCATGCATATTTATAAAACTGTATCATATAACACTATTCTGAGAGGCTAAAGTGGTTCTTCTGAGTCTCCTCAGTGTTTAACATTACATTTGCACAGATATTTCTTGGTGAACAGTGCCTCATCCAACTCACTAAAACAAGCTGGACTGTAATTAAGACTTTCATAATTGCACAAATCAGCATAAAACACACAAAAAAGGTCAAAGCAGCCTTTCTGTTAATTTTTTTTTTTTAGATTTAAAATAAATTAGGAAAACCCGTTTAGTATCAGTACCATATGTTGGAGGTGTGCAAATGATGGCAAAAGAATGTGCTTCCTTCTAAATAGGTGACCTCCTTCTGTTGCCACAACATCATTACTCTCGGTGAGGACCTAATGTGCTCATGTTTTATTCTGGAAAAACCAGTACTGCAGCATGCTCTGATCTGGTCCAAAACAAAACACTTTCGTGCTTCCAGGTTCAGGGTGCAATGAACCATGACTCTGCTTGGACTGTTCTACCTGAAACTGATCAGCCCACATGGTAAGACAATGAACAGGAACTGGCAGCATCCTTAATTTCCATCTTCTTCTGTCTTCTTCACTTCCCTTTTTGGATTTCACTGAAGTTGCAGTAAGTACAGTCTTTTGACTGTAAGCCAATTTGGATCATAAAATCTCTCAAGAACTTTCAGCAATTTATAAGCTTATTGTTGACCCTCTATCAGTTTTAAAGCAAATGTCAATAGATTACTTGCAACATAGTTGTTTTATGTTCCAACGGTTGAAGCACTTTGATTATACTATTACATTAGCAGAACATTGTCTTAAAGAAGGTTAATTTAAAAAAAACATAAAACAAAAAAACAAAAACAAAAAAAAAAAACATAAAATAAAATAAAATAAAATAATAACAGGTCGTCTTTATATCATTATGAAATTTATTCAAGCAAGGCAGCATTTGCTCTGACAGCATCTTTCTTGTGACACGAGAAAGCAAATACTGCGAGTGGCATAAAAAGGACAGGGAGTCTGCCCCAGCTTATCTAAGATGAACCTCTCACAAGGGTGCTATTAATTGAGTGCTTTAAGAAAAATCCTTTTACAGCATACACAGTCTTGCATTAGTCTTGCACATGTGCTTTGTTAGCACCAAGGAAGCACAGAGTATAAATGGGGACAACAGGGGCAGTGCTGCCTTTGTAGTTTAAAATGAGGAAAGAAAATGCTAAATAAGCTTTCCTTACAGCCTCATGAAGAATATAAATTCCACACAGGAGCACCACGTCCAAAAGGAGTGTGCTGCTTTGCCTACATCTCACAGTGTTAGGAGGTTGTGATACCGTCACTGTTAAACAAATTTCATGATAAACAACAGTAAATTTAGTTCAGATGGCATTATTCCTGCACATCCTGGTAGGCTTTTATTTTGAAACACTAATGAGTAAGGTAAGTTATCTGCTGTCAGTTAAGAGGAGGGGTATTCAGGGCACTCACCTTGTTCCCTGTCCCAGCACAGCAGATGCCCAGGGCCATGGCAGCCCCACAACGCACATGAGGGTTGTAGCTTTCTGACAAAAGAGACACCACACTGGGACACTGCTCAGGAGTCCTGAGGAAAGAGAAACAGAGAGAAAGAGAGAGGAGTGAGTTAAGAGCAGGCACTAAAAGTTGACCATTAGTAATGACAGAGAGGACAAATGTGTGTGTGTTATCACTACACAGAACTATGAAATTAAAAATATGTCATAAAGCACTGACACCTTGAGTTTTGATTAAAAAAAATTAACTTGTCGTTTTCTTATGAAATATTACAACAATGTAAAAGAAAAATGTCACCAACAACATTAGGAGTTAAAATCAATTTTTAAAACGTCAAAACAACTGCTTGACTGTGGAAAAATATGTGCAAGATGCCATTAAAAACTGTGCTTGCAGTACCCACAAGAATACTAAGGCTAAAAGCTCAACTTAAGTTATAGAAAAGGTGACTTGATCCATAAAATGTAAAATGCCTGGAGGCCTTGAGCAAAGAGCCACACCGACCATTGTTATGTAGTCTTAAAATAACTATGATTGTGAATGTTTGTTTTGACTATCTTTCAAAGAGCTGAAATTTATATCAATATGGTGCTAATTAGTAAAACATGACTTACAGGGGACATAAACTAAACGCTATTAAATAGTTCCGTTACTAAGAGTGCATTCATCTGGGGATCTGGTTATTCTCTTGTCCATTTTTTCATTTATGCACTTTTGATGAACTGACAAAAATATTATGAGTCAACAGTTTCCCAAGATAGAAACTGCACATAAATATTAGACACTTAAAGTGAACTTAAAGTCTTAATATGAGGCCTTAAGCATGGGGAAATTACTTATTTACTTTAAATTAATTTCCCTGGTATTTAAACAGAAGTTTAAACTGATATTTATACCAGAAAACAAAATTTAGCACAATTTAATCTACAAGATTTTTATTGTCAAAAGTGAGTATATGGTCCATTTGAAACTGTTAATCAAATTTTTCAACAACCAAATCATTTTCATATTGCAGCTGAAAAATGTGGAAATGTGAAAATTTGCACATGGCCCTGTAATTTAAATGTGTACATTTACTAAACAAGAAGTTTAACCGTCTAGTATTCTGGTGCCAAAGAGTTGCAACAGCTAATAAAAAACAAAAAAAACAAAAGAAAACATGACGAGTTGAAGTAATCAGTTCGACAAAAAGAATGTTATCTGACACTTCGCTCTTCGCTCATGTATGGTAGTGTTGATAACGGCAACTATCATTAGGAGGAAATTAAAATCCACAAACTTTCCTGTAAGTCCAGTCAGCATTGTTATCAACCAAAAATATCTCTACTTCCAGCAAAATGTTGTTGGGACAGTTGACTGTGTTGAAACCAAAGAGGCTGCTGCGGTTTCTTACACCAAACTAGAAGCTCACTACTTAAATACAATAGAGAAAAGGTTTTAACGCTTAGCTGTGCTTGACCCTCAGCATCTATTACAGCTGTTCTACTTGGTTAAGTTGGGATAAACTGCTCAACAGTTTAATTTTTTATCAGAAAATAATTATTTAAAAAAATCAAACAAAAATAATAAAATGAATAGTAAAAACAAATAATAATAATAATGTGCTTGTTACAGTCCATTCACAATTATATATGCCTTAAAACTTATGGGTCTTATGTGCAAAATCAGAAATACTTAACTAAGGGTTACAAAAATGCCAAAGGCTTTTAGTCTAATTTTAGGTATTTAAGTCTTTTTGTACTGTAAGACCGTACACGTATGCCTCACATTTATTACGATGTGAGTGACAAGGGGCTGATACAGCTAAAACTTAATAACGCTGACTGCCTACAGGTACCAGATGATGCCCTGGAAAATAACACATACACTGAGAGAAGCAGGAATACAGCTAAGATAAACAAATTATAGATGGATTTTGCTACATGAAATGTGATTGTAGCAGTCTCTAAGAGACATGCATTGTAACAGAGCAGATTTCATTAGCTCACTTCCTTTCCATTACATACAATCACCTAAACACGTCATGAAAGTACCTGTACAATGTTATATTAAACAAGCAAAGAGGTTGCATGGCCTTCATTGTAAACTCTTCAATTGTAAACCCAATTACAAATCAAACAATGCATGGCAAATCAGAAACAAGACAGACACTAATGAAGCAACACAAAAACTTGTTTTTGAACTATGCAAATTTTCATAAGAGCATAAAAACATCATTCAACTGACAATTGTTCCACAAGTACATCAGCTGCTGATGCTAAAGAAGTGTGAAAGCCCACAAAATGTTAATATCTGGCAACTAGATTTTAATCACCAAATCAGATTGCATATCACCCAAAAAAATGTGCCTGTGTGGCATGCATTTGATTTGATGTGAGGAGACGTCATAATACTGCTAATAGTACACCTGCAGCTGTTCCCTGCATTATAAAATTGTGTTTTGGAAGAAAATGAGAAAGAGACTGTTGAGGTTGGCTGGGTGACTTTAGATTTGCCAGGTAATCAGTTAGTGAAGTTGAAATTTATTAACTAAGATTAGATATAAAAAACTGAAAATGCATTTGTTGTCCTCTGACAGAGCCACATTAGAAGACCTAGAACTGAAGATACAGAACTCATTTTAAATGGGTGGTCAAAAGGAGCCCATACAGTACAAAGTATTTTAGGGGTAATTGCTCCCCATGTGAACTGGGTAGCATGTTGAGTAAAAACCTTTTGTCTATACAGTGCTTTTTACTTGGATGCCTAAGAGTAAACAGATCCAAGTAGGGGGTTATTGGCTGGATTTCTCACATTATCTTGTCCAGAGAAGAATGACTCATCATCATCATCATTTGATTACCAAGAAGTCCAGGGATTGCTTATTTCTGTGTCTTTAATGTCATGCATCTGCTTTAAAATTAAAACAATGAATATACGCTGAGAGAAAACACATTTTGACTTAAGGCTGGGAGCTCAGATGAAAAAACAAATACGTCTGAATATCTAATTAAATTATCTAGTAAAAAAAAGGATTGTATTTAATTAAACTCTTAGATTGAAAATGTGAATTCACAGCAGACATTAAAAAAAAAACAGAAAAAAAACAAAAAGCAGGGGGATCAAGTACTATATTCCCTATTACTGCATGCTTCAAATGAAGGAGAGAACAGATAATGACAAATGTAAACAGTGGGACGGCTCTGGTGAGGGAAATTACCTCCCAGAACCACTGGCATGCTGCCAGCATGAAGACATTCATCTGTTTTGTACAGAGTCTGACTCACAGGCAGGAGAGAGGGGAGGGAGGAGAGAGCGAGGGAGTGAAAAAGACGGGCTACGCTGCAAGTTGATCACAGGCTGTGATCAAGGGGCAGCGAGTGGGAATGGGAGAGAGGCAGAGGAGCCACAACATCTGAAAGTTTTAAACCTGTGATCGCCATAGGTGATGCGAAGCAAGACTGGGGGTTCCTCCAACACGTGGAAGCAAAACAAATTCCACTTCACGGACTACTTCAGACGGAGACAGATTTAGGTTTTGCCGTTGAGGGAGGGCATTCTCTTTAGCGTTTCTGTTAAGGGAGGGTGTAAGTATAAAGATAAAATGAGGGAGTTTAAAAAGATATTATACTAAGAGGGGTTCAAAGACTGAAATGCATTGGATGTTGAACTGCAGGGTTCTGCTGGCACAAAATATTTTTAAGTATTTATGGAAGTTTAGACATAATGGCTTGGAAAACAGTACAATGGTAGAAACGTCGACGGGGAACATAAACATACAACAGATGTTACCTTCAGAAGCAGGTAAGAAACATAAGCAAAATTACAATATTGCTTATGGCCACTGTGCTCTTGCTTGTCTTATTTTCATTAAGTAAGAAAGAGTGAGAGTCGTAAATGTTTTATTTAAAAACTTAGGGGGGAGGTTTAGAAATCCTACCTAATTCACTAAACATTGATTCTATACTTACTGTTTGATACGCAGTTTACAAAAACTTTGTCAAATCTAGAATTTTTTATATCTCAAAACTAGTCAAAAATTTACATACAATTTTTTTTTATTACAAGAGATGATTGCATTAGTTATTTTTCAAAATATTTTCAAGTTTGATTTCAAGTTTCACATTATTTTGCCTTTCCATGGAACAGTAGGGATTATCTTACAAGAAAGACCCTTTTCATTTGGTAAAATAAATGTCTCTAATTTTGCAATATTGAGACAAATTAAAGTAGACAGCTAACAAGGCTTTGCTAATCTCACTTGACAGATCTGTGCTTTTAAGTGGATGCAGAGGATGACAAGAGTATCAACTCCCTGGGAAAGTGAAGACCCCTGCTAACATCTCACTGAGGAAATACTAATCGTGTTGGAATTATTGCCAGCATTGGAGTTTGCGGTGCTTTCTTTTTTTTTTTTATTCCCTCCAAGAAGTGGATCTAACATATATTCCTTTTGGTTTTTACTCTGCACAAAGGATGAAGCATCCTGTGCACTGACCCGGTCTACTCTGCGTCCTTGTTTGTGGGACCAAGTGACCATGCTGACCGAGTGTCAAACACCAGAAAGATCAGAGCCCCGACCCACGCTAAGACCTGCTGTAATCTCTGCAGCACCATGTCACAAGCGGGTCCATTTGAGGCCAACAGCTCACAGTCAGGAGAAGTACCTGGGGTTCAGCTGAATTGGGCAGCCCTGCTTATTGTCATTGTCATCATTCCGACTATTGGTGGAAACATCCTGGTCATTCTTGCAGTGTCACTTGAAAGAAAGCTGCAAAATGCCACTAACTACTTTCTGATGTCGCTTGCTGTGGCTGATCTGTTGGTGGGACTCCTAGTGATGCCGATTGCTCTCGTCACTGTTCTCTACAGTAAGTTCAACTTGGTGTTGTGTTTGAAAAAGCTGTCTTATCCTTTAAATGAATACAGCATAAAGAGATACATGTACTTGAAAAATACCTAGATCTATTCTTAATGCCATTTTGATGAAGCTTTGACCCAAATAAACCTAGACCTTTAAAATCAAGTAAGCGTAACAAATATTAAAAACAATGCTTTTTATTGGTGTGTGTCTGTGAAGTGTGTTCCTTTCCAGCTACCAGCATTTTACAAAGAAATTCCCTTAATTCAATGAAAATTTATAAGTAAACTTAATGAGCCTTACTACTCTACAAAGAAAAAAGGCCCGCATACTTACGGGGAACAAAGAAGGAACACAAGGTTTGTTAGCCAACACTTGATAGAGTGAGACTATCTCCAAACAAATTATTCTAGATTAGTTATAACACGAGATAGTTGGCAATAAACATTATACTTCCTCTGGCAATATTATGGTAGCAGTTTAACAGCTACATTTGAATTGCTGGTCAAAAGGATCATTAGCCTGAGGAACAAATAGTGACTTGGTTTTACTTAAGTTTTTAATTAATTTTAGAGACAGTCTTGTGTAAATACAGGTGCATATGAGATGATTTAGACACCTATTTCTACTCACCTACAAAATACAGAGCATTGGCCAAACCATCATTCCTCTTTAATCCAACTGGAGGATGACAAGCCAGATCATAATTATATTTCACACTGACCAAAGAGTGGAGTATATTGTGACACAGGGCTATCCATAGTACTGCCTCTCTCAAAAGTTTGCATTGGAACTGTATGTGTTACACTGTCAGGGTTGGAAGAGTTAAACAGTAATTATCTGAATGTAAAGGCTATGTAATTAAAGGCCATGCAATGAATCTCCTATTTCATCCATGCTTGTAATAAAACTAACTATGTTAGTTTATATGCTGTCCACGTCTGGAGCCTGAGGTTTATGCCCTGATAAAGTCCTAATCCTTAAGAACCAGTGAACTAAATGTTTGAAAGCATTCATGCATTTTGGGTTGGTGCAGTGACATTTGTTAATCAATAAATGTAATTTTAGTTATTGTGTTCTCTTAAATGTAATAATGTAATAAAACAGCACCCCCGAAAAAAGATGATCCCTTCAAGTCAAGAAGAATTGCATTTTGTCAGTTCAATCACTGCTATTTTTTAGCTACATCACCATAAACAGAGCAATGCAGGATTAAAGAAACAGCACACTGAAAATTTTACTAACTGACTCTGGTCTTAAAATGAACTCAACCACAAGATTAAATGTGATTGAAGTAGAGAAGGGCTATGAAAATCGAGTGAAGTGCTAGATTACTTTTGTATGTTTGCTGCTCTAAAACTCTCAGCTCCAGCACTGAATGTTTATAAAGCCAGCTGATCTACTTTTGAAACAGATGCTGGTACGACCTCCTCCACTGCCGTCTAGTTTTACTAACTGTTTAGCTAACAGCGCTTCCTGTAGCCCAACAGGACAGAGCTCTGTTGTGTGCTGGGATTTTAGAACTTAATTATGACCACAATACACACATTCATTCTCTTTTACTTTTTGGAGGACGGTTTCACAAAATAGCGAATAAAAATAGGAATTAAACTGTTGGGGTTTTTTTCTAGTTGAAAACAAGAAATTAATAAAGGGCTGATGATGGAGGAGTTTAGTGTTGGTTTACTGCCCCCACACCAATTTTTCAGGGGAGTGAATAACATTTTATATATTTGTGGGTGAGATGTATTGAAGAAAAGACATCAATAATGAAATGAAAAACACCTACAGGGAAGGAAAAGCATAAACCACTGAACTTTAAGCACACTACAAATTAATCTAATGAAGACAGGTTATACTGCAATACCATTACAAGAAGAACATGACTGCTCTGCAGCGTCAATAATATTAACAACAGATATAACAAACCCAGGCAGAGACAAAAAAATTAAAGATTAAATTAAAGTCCATAACACATTCAGTATTCCTAAGAGGATCCGTAAAGTTCAAGAAACTTCGATTAAAACTCAAAAGAGCAAGAAAAGAATAAGACTGGATCACTGTTACACCTGGAAAAATTTCTAATCATGTTTCACATCTGCAGGACAGATGAGTCCAAAGCACTGAGACCATCTTGAAAAATGTTAAGGGATCTGCTTTTTTTTCCAAGTGCAAGCTGTTCCAGCAGACATTAATGTATACTTAAAATATATCACTGTGTGACAAGAAAACTATCAAGAAGAATTTTTTGAAAGGACACATGATTTGCTATTGCTTCTTAATGTGTTGCACCTGCCAGGCACCTTTTCTCCACACATTCCACTGCCGACTAAGTCTAAGTTTTCATCCCTCTACTAGCCATGTTAAATATACATTTTCCGTAGCTTATATTCACTTCTCTTTTTTTTAATGAAAATATATCCTGGCATTCGTTAAGGCAGGAACATTTTTAAAAGAAAACCAAAAGAAAAGCCAAAAAAACAAAAAAGACAAACAAACAAAAAAGAATCTGCATTACTGTGTGTTCTAAAATACAAAATATAAATAAATACTCCGTGAAGTAAAATGCTTTAAAAGAGCTGTAGATATGCATGGATGGCTATGGTTTATTCTTCTATATTTTATATATATCTATATATTTTATATTTTTATATATTATATTGTTTTAAAACAAGAGTATTAAACTCGGCTGGTTCAGCGCAGAAGACGTCAAATTTTGTATGTGTAATGGACACAAGAACAATTGCAGAGGGCTCTAAGTTTGCTCATTCAAAGCTTTTTAATTCAGTTAAACAAAATATATGTTTCCTTCTACAGCTACTTGGACCTTTCTACACTGTTTATTGAATAAGTCTTCCAGATGAAACTCATCAAAACTATGACTCAAAAATTCCCCCAAGTGTGGCAAGAAAGTGGCTCAGGGAAAAGAAGGAGAGGTGGCCTAACAAAAGAAAATTATGTAAAGGAATATTTCCAAGAACAGTCTTTTGCAGTGTTAATGGGTGACGGGCCAAAAGCCAACACTTGCTCGCCAATTTTATGCCTGGGACTGAAAATAAACTACTGTTGAGCATAGTCTCCAGCACAACTACATAAAGAGCTTTTAGCTCCATAAACAGTCAGTGAACCCTCCTTTTTCCAGTAAAGTCATTCTTCACAGAGATAAACAAACACCAATCTTTTGCATGAGTGCTACTTCTTATCCCTTGCCATTGTGGTTTATCTCCCATAACTGGTAGTGTGCAAGACTAATTTTTTTTTGCAATAACAATGAATTACATCACGAGTACAGTATATGGAATTACTCTTTGTACAACAATTTTATTGCCTTACTGGACAAGTTTCCTTTTTATATCCCTTTTAGACTCTGACTGGCCTCTCCCAGAGCCCCTCTGCCCCATCTGGCTGTTTCTTGATGTGCTGTTTTCTACTGCATCCATCATGCACCTATGTGCCATTTCACTGGATCGCTACATTGCCATCAAGAGGCCAATCCACTACAGCCAGTACAAATCCAGAAACAAAGCAATGATGAAAATTGCACTGGTGTGGTTCATATCCATTTGTAAGTACATGAATTTAGATATCCCTAACTTTGTGGAACATTTTAGCATCAAATACAGTAAAATTCCTAAAAACTCTTATGACATTGAGGCCCTATGATTGAATGCGGTCAAATTTTCTTCGAATCATTAACGAAAATGTTAAATGATGGGCCATGATACAACGTACAGCGTTCGTAATGGACAGTTCCTATATGGTCTAATGGTAAGGACTTTCACCTAGGCTGCCCAAGTTCAACACTCAGTACGAGAAAAGATTCATGTCTTTCACTCAACACTGATTACCTTGCTATTTCATCTTGTACCTGCATGGTTCAAATTAGATACAAACCCTGTACATACTGTACACAGTACAACTTTGCCCACATATAGAAATAGTGCTGTAATTGGTGCTAAAACGTTACACAGCAATTTTAACTCAATGCGTCCTCATTGCCTTTTCTTAAATTTTACACAACTCTGCAGTAGTCCTTCATCTGATTAAGTTATTTCTTACAAACAGTCTGATTTCTTGACACTAGATCCATTGAAGAACTGAATTATACACCCAGGAATATTTGCTGGATGAAATAAGGGCAGATACCATGTAAACACTAAACAGTCAGCTGAATTTTTTTTTTTTTTGGTGGGAGATGGGTGGGTAGGAGGACTGGGACAGTAGTATTACAAGTTAGTCAATCTCATAGGTCAAAGTGAATGTTAAACATGCCCCACAGGGACAATCCAGTTAATTTCTTTGAGAAACTGGAGCTTGTCCAAAGGGTAATGTGGCTTACTTATCCAAGAATAAGTGCTAGTTTTTGCATTCTAGTTAAATGCAAAAAAATCAAGCACTCCACATAAAACACAAGCTGCAAAAAAGGATGGCCAAGGGTAGACGGCCAAAAGCTCAGTAAAGGGTCTCTCAATGAAAATGTGTATAACTGTTGACTATAGAATTACACTGTTGTCACTGCTGTTGTTTTAAAAATCATCTTTTTGCATATATCCTCCAAAGGTTTTGTATAAATGTTGACAACTGAGTGTTAGAATCTGCTTATCATTTTAGGTTGAGAGTATAAAACTTAGCTGAAGCTTCTGGCCATTATGCTGAACACTAGAGTGTAAAACTTTGTTTGAATTCATTAAGGCAATACTGCTCAGTGCTCAATGCACCAGTGTTCACACTACCAAATGCATAGTTATTTGGCTAATGTATTGGGGTTCATCTGAGCTTCATTTCATTAATAAAGCCAGAAGATTGGAATGAAGAGAAAGGCACTTAACACTTCTGGCTGCAAAAGAGTTTTTAATGTAACTTTAATCAGTGCTCAATTTAAGAGGGATTATGGCAGATCATAGGTGATTAATTAAATCAAAAAACACAAAAAAGGTAATCATACTATTAGAATTTGCCTTGTTATTCCAGACAGGGTCATACTATCCTTTCACTATTAATCTCTTTTACTTTTACTAATACAGTTCTTAAGAAATTAACAAAGGATGTTTTTTTTCTCAGATAAGGGGACACAATGCTGAAGCTGATGTTAAAAACATCAGTAGCAAAATAACTTCACATACAAAAAAACTACAGAAAAAAAATTAAAAAGATAATTGTCTGTGTTTGTCAATACTAACTATGCCTGTCATTTTCAGGTATTGCAATCCCAATTCCAATTAAGGGGCTTGAGAACTACCATCTTCCCAACAACATCACCTTTAACAGTAACCACACATGCTTGCTGAGAACTGACACCTTCCGTGATTTTATCAGGTTTGGCTCCTTGGTGGCATTCTTCATTCCTCTGACCATCATGATGGTCATCTATCTACTTACTGTCCAGGTCTTGCGAAAAAAAGCCTATTTGCTCAGGTCAAAAGAGACTCATCGCTTTAGTTACCCAACAGTCTCAACACTTTTTCAAAGGGAACAGGCTCTGACTTCAACTCAAGGTGAGCAAGTGAACATGCTGGATAGAAGACTGTCTAAGGCACTAGAAAAACCAAATACAGGCACGACAAACTCTCCTACGGGGAGTGAAATATCCTTTCGGAGAATGTCGACTTTGGGCAAAAAGTCAATGCAGACTCTCAGCAATGAGCAGCGTGCCTCAAAGGTGCTAGGTATTGTTTTCCTTTTATTTGTAGTTATGTGGTGCCCTTTCTTTATTACTAATGTCACCTCTGTGCTATGCAGCAGCTGTGATGCTGATGTGATAGGCCGCCTCATGGAGATTTTTGTTTGGGTGGGCTATGTATCATCAGGTATCAACCCACTAGTCTACACACTTTTCAACAAAACTTTCAGGCAAGCATTCACCCGTTACATGACCTGTAATTACAAAACAAGTGCTAATCAAGAACCAGGGAGACACCCAAGGACATCAAATGCGGATCGGACCCCTACAAGGATTACCTTCAAATCTTCCATGGCAGAAAACTCTAAACTATTCATGAAGCGGGGAATGAAGAATAGCATTGGAGCAGTTGGCTACCAAAGTCCACTGAGGTGCCCGCAAGCAACTTTACAGTCATCCAACAGTGTTGTGTTAGACACGATGCTTTTGACCAAAAACGAGGGAGGTAAGCAGGAAGAATATGTTAGCCATGTATATGTTAGCCGTGTATAGAGATAGCATGACAAATAAATCCACTTAAAGGGAATCTCCAGGTGGATCAGATTCATGGTGTTACACAAATAAAAAATAAATTATTGGAATCTGCTGTTACTCTTAATCTGACGGACAAATTGTTCAGTTTCAGTACTTACTGTACAATACACAACAACAAGAGCGGAATGATTGTTGTCTTACTTAAGTTCACATCAGTAATGGTTAACAAAAGCATACCAAGACATTATTTTCTGATTACAGTCAAATCAAAACATGCAAAATGCAAGACAGGTTGAAGTGTACCAGAAGAGAGTTTGAGTATTATAAACGTTATAAAACTATAACCTTGAGATGACCTCTAACAGGTCAACTAAATAAAGAACACAGTAGGTCATTCTTGGGTTCTAGATTATTCTTAAAAAAAGGTTAAAAGTCAACAAAATTAAGGCCACCAGACAAAAAACGTGAGGATTGAACATAAAGACATAATAACCTGGAATCTCTGTAAAGGCATTTCCCCTATATACTCCTTTGGAAAACCTTTCAACTGAGGCTATCCGAATATGCTACAAAACCATCTCAGACCACATGCTTATACTCTACCTATCAAATCAGTTCCATGACAAACACATTTAATGAATTGCACTCTTGATACTCTGTGTATTTGCTGGACCTATGGAGAGCACTCTTTTATGTGTACAGTCTGATGTTTTGATACATGAAAATGTTTCAAATTAAAAGATGTATATATGAAAGAACAAAATCTAGAGTAAATGGTAACCTATATGTGTTTAATAAAATATTTTCTGTTTTGCTAAACTGAAAAGAGATTGCACCAATTCTGAGCATTTGTTTTCTGTTTTGCTAAACTGAAAAGAGACTGCACCAATTCTGAGCATTTGTTTTCTTTTACTGTGAATGTTACACTCTGCTATGCTCCTTCATTTGTTGGTGATAAAACTTTTTCACCAACCAGCCTTGAACAAAACCAAATGGGACTGCCAAATAAGCTGTGTAAATTAGACAGCCTCAAAGGATGAAACAGAAAATACTGAGATAACAGCAAGTAAGGACACTGTGAGACAGTACACTCAGCATTTTGTCTCCAAGATGAACAAGTGCATTAGTTTTTAGCCTTTTAGAAAGCAAGAACCCTCCAAACATCCACGTAACTAAATGTTATCGAGAAGTTTCTAGTATGCTCTCTCTAATGTTTATTATACAAAAAGAAAGATTTTTTAATCGATGTAGCATGATTACCCAGATTAGGACTTGGCGCCAGCTCCACGAGCTGTTTGGGCTGTATTGTACTGTTTTATCCTTACTTAGAATGACCCTGTTTTATTGTTAATGATCAGGAACCTGATTTTTAGAGAACAGGGAGACCTAAGATGTTCTCCTTGTGTGCAAGTTCATACTGGAGGAGTGGAAGAAGTTTTCCTTGAGCCATTAGGGTGGGAAGTTGGAGGCCAACTGAATAGTTCTGGTTCAGAAGTCTTTCTAAACACGGTGAAGATTTACACAGTTTATAAAGCGGCTAATTGATTACGCAGAATATCATGGAGCCTTTTTTGGACCTAAAAATGTACACCATGTATTTGTGCAATGGCTGGGCGGTCTGTTAAACACTGCTTTGGTCTCGGGTAAATCTATGTCAGCATAAATATCCTATAAATAGAGTGAAGAAAATGTGAGTGAAAATGAGTGCATCCAGCTTCCTCTGAGAGAGGAATACCTTCCATGAAGATCAGGAAATGAATTTAAATTCTAGACAACAGTGCATTCAAAATCCATAACACTATAGTGTGTGTCCAGCTACGTCTTGTCAGCAGTAAAAACTAAAAAATTAGGGCAATCCAAGGCAACAGAAGCATAAACAAAGAAAAACAAATGTTACTTTTTAAAACAATCACAGCAGTTATAATGTTGCAAGAAAAAGCAGCCCTGGGTCGACAATGTCCTGTGATGTGTGCATATCATCAGTTGTTTTAAACATATAACTGTTGCCAATGTCTTCAATGGACCTTATCAAATGAAAATAAATGAGTTTAAGAATAATATTATGAATGGAAAATAGAAAAAAAATAGCACTACCTTAGTGGTGTATTTGCATAAAATGCATTAGGTAACTTTGAGACTAACAAATATTTTACAATTGAATCAATTTTAGAATTTAATGTCTGATAACAGTTGTTAAACATTATGAACAGAAAATCAGTGCCTGATTGCTTTATCTTAAAACAGTGTGTGTGAGAGAAAGAGAAGAGAAAGGCCTCTGGTGCATGCAAAGAAACTATTTGTGGCTTAAGTAATTTACTTTGGTCCTTACCTGAACAAGATAAAGCCAATGGACTCAACAGCAGCCCTTCTGACGTCATCATTCACATCACTCACCTTAATTAAGATAAACAAAGTATTTAAATAACTTAACCTGATAAAGAGCTTCATAAAAACTTGCACTTAACCTCGGTCTTAATGACTTAGCTCCCTTACAGCTCACAGTATGAAGAATATGCTCCACTATCATATCACTCAATAACTTAAGCTTGTATAGGGTGCCACCTACAGGAAAACAAGTTGTCAACATCTCTGAAGTATGTTGCTGTTGCAAATGTTGCTACTGTAAGGATTATGATAAGTACATTCTTGAATATTTCAACCTTAATGTCTTAGTCTTTATCCTTGTTAAACTGAAGTGTTGCAGTGTTAGCCTCACAGAATAAAACAGTTTATTCTGATATTTGTCACTAGGTTTAACAAAAGATGACTGAGCTAAATGGAAACCTTCAGCTCCTAGCCCAGTGGGAAAACACTGATGTCCAGATCCAAACTGAATTTGAGTCTTACCATTTATGCATGGACAAATGTTTTCCTCCCAGTTAGAATAGAATATTTTAAACAATAATAATAAGATTATTAAACAAATCAGAATTATGACGACAGTTATGGTTGTGTGGCCATTGACACTGTCACTGGCTTCACCACCAGCATTATAAACCTGTCTTCCCCTAAAGAAAATCTGTTATGAAGAAGACCAAACGGGAAACACTCACAGCAACGTGTAGCAGGCGCCGGATGGCCTTGTTGTTCCCTGAGCCACAATAGGCCATGCCCACTGTGTACATACCAGAGCGTCGCAGGATGGGGTCCTACCATTGACAGTGAAAGAAAGCAGAACTTTGAGATTCTATGACTGGATGCACAACTACAATCAATTAAGTTTGAGCTAAAATCAACAAAGTTTGAGTTATTTCCCACTTTTAGCTCCAGCTAAGGATTCTTGGCACTAACTTCAGAGGACAAGCCTCAACTATGACATGAAGTACACACAACGCGAGTACATACAGGACTCAGTACATTAAACATAGGAACTGAGCATTACATTAGCAAAGTTATGCTGAGCAATGACCTACTTTTGGAGTTTTTGAAAAATGTAATTTTAACGTCCTCCTCTCTGGGCATTAATCAAACATGTCATTTCACATGTATTGTTATTATATGCATAAGCTGCACAAGTGTCACGAAAACCATCGTAGTTCAACTTCAATTGTAACTGGGAAATAAATAATCTCTGTGCCCATGGTGTACCTTGTCTCTGCAGAGGCTTTCAATGAGGGCATCAGCCTCCTCCATGCGTCCATACATGACCAGGGCAATTCCTACTGCCAAACCACGCAAGATCTTCTCGTGCTGAGTCTCCTGAGCATAGCCTACCATGTCCTCAATGGCCTGGGCTGACTTGGAACCCAGCATGACGAGACCCAAGGCCAGACCCGCAGCTTCACCTAAGAGTTGACAGGATATTTTTAGATGGCTTATTTTGTTTTTATTATTTTTTTAAACATATATTAACATGCCATTCTTTGGCCAATATGTGTAATTTTTTCTGTGCAACTCAATCAAAATACTATCCTAATTTAGGATAGTATTTTGATTAGTATAGTATAGTATTTCTAATTTGGCAGCTATAACAACAAACTAGCAAGGACCAAAAGCTACTCTGCAATACAGAAAACCTTTTTTTGTTTTTTGTCCAAAGCCTACATACCAGTAACAGCATCATCCTGGTACAAGTTGGACTTGAGGAGGTCATAAACATCCTGTCTGGCTGTGCCCAGTGCAGCCAAACCAAGGCCAAGAGCACCACCGTGACGTACAATCTACAAAACAGAAGAAGAAAATAGACCATTTGACATGAAACACGAACACAGACAAAAATTAGCCAATTTATACAGTAACCTTAACTAGCTGCTGCTTTTACCCATAATTTTTCAGCTAATGCTTTTAATTGAAAATCTATGCTGATATAAGTTGTATTGTTTTATTACTTAGTTAAAAGATGGTTCTTTCCTTCAGCAATTATTTCATGAGTCACATTTAAGTATATATTTTTTAAAAAAACAGTTTTTTATGTAACTGTAACCAAACTCACATCATTGCTGGCATTCTTGAGCTGACTGAGCAGGTAGTCAATGATGTCCCCACCATGGTTGGCATGAATGAGTCCCAGTGCATACAAGCCTCCTCCCTCCTGGTAGGCTGAGCCAGGGGAGGTGTCTTTGGGCAGGTATGTGGCCATTAATTGGAGAGCCTCTTTCTCATGACCCTGAAAAACATTTATGTTATGTTTAAAATTTAATCTGGAATAAAATGTATTCTGTTTTTTAATCTGCATTATGTCATCATCACATAGTCACAAATTTACCTTATGGATTACACCCAAACTTGCTGTGGCGGTGAACTTTGCCCAGTTTGTGGCTCTTGCAAGCCATTCCAAGTTTTCTCTAGAAAGTTAAACAAAAATTGGTCAAAATGTCACATGATGCGAATAAATATATTTCCTATTCTTTATGCAAGCTTAGAAATAAAGATCCTTTCTCAGAGCACAGTTACCTGAGGAACTGGTCACTCGTGGTTCCTGTGTGCATGAAAGAGTTGGCTATTACTGTAGCTGTGTGGCACACCGAATTTCGGACTGCATCCTGGAGTGATGGAGAAAAATATGTACAAAAAGCTCAAGAGGAAGCTGCAACAGCAAATTCACCTAACACAATCTGTATTTCATCTGAACATGCAAACAATATTTTGGTCTTTTAGTTTTTTATCTTGATGCTAGCCTAGATTACCTTTGTGTTTTTGAGGATCATTAGATCTGTATTGTTATTTCGGATTAGGAACTGCAAGTGCAGCTCAATGGCCATCTCTCCACTAAGTATTTTGATCATCTTGGCATTCTGGTCTTTAGGTTCATCTTTCTGCAAAAACACAGGGAAGAAATATGATGCTACGTAAACCAGATCTAAGTTGCTCTATTTAGAGACAGAAAAATAAGTGAAAACTTGTATCACAAAAATGCTCTGGTACAAAACAAGCCCGAGGGCTTACCGTTTCTGCTGGCTTTCCAGCAGGGGAACTGCCGGCCTTGTCATCTGTCTCCATTGCATCACTGTAACAAACAAAAAACAACTTTGGTCAAGGATGAATCATTTTGTCACAACTAAGTAACTCAACAACTTGAATAAACCAGTGTACAGTTTCAGTCAGTAGCCTCAGATCTCATTTTCACTGTACTGTGCCTAATGTGCTATATGCTATAATAAGCTGTATGTGTATATTAAACTTTATTCAAATTCTAATGTTTACTTTTTAGTTAAAAGCTTTCACATATAACAGATGTGCAACCAAGAATAAAGCTGTAAAGGGGTTAATATTAAATTCTCGCTGAATTAACCAAACTGTCTGTTGGCCTTTGTGAACATCAAAGAAACACAGTGCTTTGAGCGAGTCTTTATTATCTTCCGCTGCCCACCTGTCTTTGTCTGCTGTGGGCACAGTTCCTGTATTCGTAGAGCCAGGGACAGCAGGAATAGGTGTTCCAACAGTTCGCAAGTTCTGGATGACGGAGGAGAGGAACTGCTGGCTGGCACTCTCATACAGATCAAAGCAGATCTGATAGGCCATCAGCAGGTTGTCCTCCTTCACTAGCTTCTCCAAGATGTCACTCACAGCCTGTGGGTCATCCAGGAATATCAGGCACTGGAGAATAGAGGAGAAAAAGGATTGGAAAGGAATTTTAGTTACATGTATGGATAATCAAGTTTTGTTAAAAGTAAGGCTTAACATATGATCATTAATTAGCATTTCTTTAAGCTGTCATATAGAAAATAGAGCACATCAATAGTTGTCGGAATGATTTAGGACTAATACTTTAAGCTTTAGCTAGTACATACGGTGTAACAACTGCATCATCAAAATAATTATCCAAAGGTGTGCAAAAAAGGCAAGTGATGAAAGAACTAAAAAAAAGCCAACCAAGTTGAAGACGGCTTGTTAAAATAAAACAACAAAGAAAGGCTGACTGGTAGATTTAAAAAGTACAAAACATTACAATTAAAAAAGAAATATATATATTACCTTCACAAACAGAAGTAAATCTGGTCTTAAACAAATCAGTGTTTGTGTTTGACAGAAAATGAATCAGTCTGTTTAAAACCTTATACAAAATAGTGACTGTGCAGAACTTATTAAAACAAGTCTATTTGAGAGAGAACATGCATTTATTACATTGGTCATGTTAGTCAGAGATGATGATGCATAAAGTGTTTTTTAGAGGATTACCTGGCAGACATTGATGAAATCAGGCTTCTCTAAGTTCATGTAGAGCTTGACCAGCACCCGCAGCACCTCATTGCGGAATTTCTTGTTCTGCATCAGGGACATGCAAACTTTCAGGCTGTAGGCAAGGAGGCCACTCACATCATTCTGCACGAGAAGAGAAAGAGAAATGAATCATTTCAAAGTGTTTCATGACAAGGAAAAATCATTCAACTTAAACACCAACAGCAATCAAAATCTGAACTCTTGTACACAAACAATTACTTTCTTTATTTAAAGAATTAGACTCTCATAAGCTCTTTTAAAATGTTTTGTGGCAAAAAAAAACTTTGAGCTACTCTGGTGAATACTAAAGTTAGAAACAGATATGTAAAACTATTTTCAAGTCAGCTGTAGATGGCAATAGGATCTGACCGATTCAAGGATGGTCTTCTCAAACATGTCAAGCCGCCTGGTCTCCAGGGCGATCCCAATAGCCTGCTTGTACTTGTGATCGTCTAGGCAACGCAGGAACATCTTGTTGACAATGCCCTCAAGGCGGGGGTCAATGTTTTTCTTCTCCTCATCCTCTGGCAGCTCAGCGTTCTCTACCCGCAGCTTTGTGTAATGGTCGATGCATTTGGCTAGCAGCAGACGAAAAAAGGATTAACCACTGGCTCCATTTTACTTCTGAATCAATCTTGTATTACATATGACATTGATTGGTTTTTACCATCAGAAAGCTCTAGTAGATTTTAATCAAGGGGTAGAATATTTTTTCTTTCCGTTAAATTTTTTTTTTTACCTCACACTGGAAATAGCCACAGTGGGTGAAAAGACACAAATATCACTAAAGAGGAAGGTCAGTCAAAAAAATGAGTCAATATTTTTGTTTGTTCACGTACCAATGATGGTCTCCACATACTCTGAGTCATCAGTGACATTGAAGAGATCGCCAGCACCAAGAGCATAGTTGAGAGATTCCTCAAAGGCTCCAAGATGGTAGAAAACTTTGGAGGCCACCAAGGCAGCAAATGCTCTGCTTCGAAACGTCTCATCCTCATATAGGACCTCACTTCGAGTGAACAACAGAAGGTTACATAAGACTTAAAAAGTTATCTTCTTTCATCATTGGTGACTGTAAATGATCAAACCTAAAATGATCTTTATCAAACTATTAAACTACCAACTTTCTCCTCCAAAATCACTTCAGAAGGGAAATCACAGCGTTAATCTGCCTTCGTGCACTGAAACCAACTGTATCGCACTTAAGTTCAAGAAAAGATGGTGCTGAAGAGTTCTTCTAGTCAGTAATATATGCTGGATGAAAGTTTACAGTCGCTGCCTTTTAGCAGAAGTATGGGCCAACTTGTGAGCTTCTCACAAACAGACAGTGGACAGCAGTTAAGAAACTCGCCAACAGGGGGGGGAATAAAACAGGCATATAGACACATTTTACTGGAGTCAACACAGACAATGCTTATTGTCCCAATGATGTTATTATATTCCTGTTATAGCCTGCAACTACGCAACTATGTCAGTCAGCATTCTTCTTCCTTTACGCTATCAGTGTCTGTGTGTGACCAACAAGAGCACAGTCAAGACAACTTTTACTGTTTCAAAAGAAATATCTATCAGATCTTTTACAAGGACTGACATTACTGAGGAGATAGGGTTTGCTATGAGAGACTATTATCAGGATACTCTTAAAATGAACAGCATTATCAAACTGTATGCTGTGATGAATATCAATAATGATCAGTACGAGTAGAAATATTGTATTGGTGAATCTTTCTACCACTGACACAAGACGAATAAATACATGAGCTGACATTATTAATGGCTACTATAATATGTATGTGTCTGTGATATTTTACAAGCTTATCAATGGCACTTACATTTTATCTACTGATCCAGAGATCTCAGCCCAGAAGTCATTCACAATGGCGTTAAGCTTATGAAGAGCAAACTCCTGCAAGTAAAACAGATGTGCAGACACATAATTTGTATAACATTTTTGAGTTCACTTTCGTCACTCTGCAGTCAGTATAAAGCTTCAACTTCTGCTTTATCATCATTTTATCATCATATCACCATTTTATACAGTGGTAATGTTGAAATGTAACAATTAACAAAGCTGACAACAAATGTAATTATGAATTCTCAAGCTTGCATTAGGGGTTAGGGTTAGAGGCACTTAGAGGTGTAAACCTCTTTGTTTTTTTGGCCTGTAGAAGCCATGCTTTAGAAGACAAAATAATTAATACATGGGGAACTGATAAATAAAACTGTAAGCTACCCCTGTTGCTTAAAGTGCTTCTCTTCCAAGCTAAGGAACCTAAAGAAGCCTCTTTTCAATCTGACATAAAGAACTTTTAATAATATTTTGTTGCTCTAGTCCAAATGAAGGGGTACTAAAAAAGGCTTATTATGTATCCTATTGCATGATCGACAGAAATGATTTAAGAGGACCAAATGTTCTCAAAATTGTGTGCTTTTACAACTAGGTAAAACACACTCTACACTGTTAAATCTCAACACTTATGAATGGAATCTGAAATGACATCACAGTAAATAATCTTTATGGGAGTTTGCCTTTTTTAGACCCCTTGGCTCACTACTCCGCAACCAGTTCTTACCTTGAGCTGTGGTTCCTCCTCATCAAGGAGGGAAATTATTCCGGCTTAAGAAAAAAAGAAACATAACTGATTTAGTAATTTCTTGATTCAGAAAGTTTAAATATTTCTTTATCTACCACGTATTAATTTAAGATAGCAAATATTTTTTCTATATTTACACGTTTATATTTATATATTTTTCAGCTAAATACAATTAGGGAAAAAGATTAACATAAAGTTGTTACATATGACATAGGAAGTTTTGATACCACTACAATGTGTTCATATGGAGTATCTGTCCGTGACAATTTCCTCGTTGATGGACAGGACACCAGGTGCACTGGACTAAGTGTTTCCACTGAGAGTAGGACTTACTTATGGACCAATTAATCTAAAAGATGTACATTAATTAATAAATATTTTTTAAAATTACTATTACTGAGATTAAAAAAAACTCCTATCACAACAATAAATATTAACACAAACACTTTGCTGAATAGCTAGGATAATATGTTGTTAAAATGTAACATTAACGTTACTGAGGGAAGCTAGCATTGACGTTTCGATAACGGTAGGGTTATATCATCTCGATACAAACCTCTGTGTATTTTTAACAGACGTGAAGTAAATAAAATCGTTACTTAGTTATATCAGATACATAACGCAAAGGTGTCTACTTTTCGGAAAAATGTTTTGATGAAATTATCAACTATCACCGGTTAACGGATAACTGGTGCCTGCTATATTAGCTATGTGACTCAGCTAAATCAATGGCAGATGGCTTAAGTTACGGCTAGCAAAATAAAGACCATTTTTGCAACTTACCGGCAGATGTTATCATGATTGGCTCTATATTCCCACCTCAGCCCCACGATACTAGTTTGACGGTATGATTCCGTGCAGTTTTTGAGGGAGATATGGAAAAATAAAGGTTTGTAGTATCTGAAAATGAACAACAGTGGGACCAAACGCAGCCGCTGCTAACTTCTTTTTGTCCAGTACCGCAAGTCCCCTTCTAAAGGACCTCCGGGTTAGCTGGCCTATTTTAAGCCTGACTAAAAATACATATAGTACATATAATACATTATACATGCATAAGTTTACATAAGTATAATATTGTCCATCGTGTCATCGTATTTTGGATCAATTTGATGAACCTTTAGAGTCTGGAACACAAAATGACAAGCTCTTCACGCATTTGAAACTAATAATTGGAATATTTTAGTTGAACGTCTACGATTAATGGGCAGGCTTATCTAAAGACAGCCCGTCGTGAATCAGTCCTTTTCCCTGTCGGTTTACGTAAAGGTTGCATAGAAAATTAGGTTCATGAAAATCAAAAGTACAGTAAGGTGATTATAGCAGTAATAAATACAGTAAAGGGTTGATGGGGTCATTTCTACCCATTTGGCAACCGATCTCTCCAAATAATACTTTTACCCCGCTGAAAGAATAAGCAGCAAACGTCTGTTTCGACAAAGATGCAAACTTGTACAAACTTAAATGTGTTTATTTACATATTTTTACAAATATGCAAGCCAGTAGCCTACATAAATACATAAAACGTATGAAGTAGTTTCATCCATGTTCAGTAAAGGTAACTGTCAATCGTACTCATCTAAGGCACACAACTCAACAAAGCCAAAATAAAACAGAACAAAAGACTGATAGATTACAGAAAAAAATAACCTACAGGGGAGCGTCAGAGGAAAAATAGTGGCTGGGTCCCTGTTAATGAAGTACAAACCCAGTTCAGTACCTTTTTAGGTCAGCTAGTGTATGCTACTTTGGTGGTGTATATTTTCTAATAAATTGTCAGTCATAAAAGCACAAATCAAATCACTATACATCATGTTAAGGGTGTAATTTTGCTGTAAGCCTAGTTGTATTGCAGTTTCAATATGTACTTAAATTACTGAGAAATATTCAGCCAACCTCTGTCCAAAAAGCAAACGAAAGAAGAAAAGAAAAAGAAAAGCTGGTGTTAAATTATGTGATAGGCCTGTGGTTTATATGACTAACTGGTCTACAGTGATTCGAATCACCCTCTAACATAAACTGAACACCCTTTGTGACTTCACCATTGTATGTCAAAGATAATGTGTAAATAAGCAAGATGGAGAACGATGTGATGATCTAGCAACAAACTGCTTCAAAACAATCACGTTGGCTCAACAGTGAAAAAACTGAACACCATGAAGAAACACTGTAATATGAAGTAAGGCTCCGTAGCACCATGAGGCCAAGTTGAGAGTAAAAACAGGATTGTCTACAGTGATATTCTCCAGCCACAGGCCATGTGTCGTGTTAGCTGCCTCCTCCAGCTGATTCTCCATCTGCAGGAGGTCCAGCAGACAAGGAGTTGGTCTTCAGAGGGATGCTTTCCTCTATACTTCCAGTTTCATCTGAAAAGGAAAGGGCATTCATGCATTGTCAACCACTGTGCCACTAAGTTTATTTAAACTTCTCTGATTATTGGATTTATAAGGATATAAGTATATTTCTGCTCCCTGTATTTGTGTAAAATGTTGAGGCATTTCGTGACAAAACAATCATCTACATTGTACTATCAACTGTTGAGTGTAAGATCAATTTGATGACTAATTCATTCCTAAATGATTTTTTATTGTAAGCTTTTCAATTTACTTTTTGTGGCATCAATTTCCTTTCAACTTGCCAAAATTTCAGTCAATAAAACCTTGAATATCCCATGTTCACTTTTCAGATTTTTTTAAAACTGCACATTGCCACTTGAAGGTGGACAGACAGTGACAGTGAAGACAAAAGATTTTTAAAAATGAATAAATTCACTATTATACAAAAATGATAATACTTTTGTCCATATTGGGGCCAAAGTTGTTCCTTCTACCAATAAAAACTTTTTCTCAATGAATGTTAATCTCCATTGCATCAAATCACATCTCAAGGGAAGCCAATGAAGAGTTAATGTGTAATTGCCTTTAATGGCCATGTGACTGCCTGGCAACCTGTATCCATGCTTTGTAGTTCATTCTGGGTTAGATTCTAGTCCTCCAAAAAAACTGAATAGGACTAAGTTGGTGTATGGAAGAAAAGAAAAGAAAAGAAAAGAGGAACAAAAAGAGATCCCATTGCAGCAGGAATGCTTATGTATCTCAACAAAACTGTAGGTTAGAACGATGCTGGTACCTCTTGTCCCGCTGGTTGAAGAGTTGTTGGCCTGGCCTCTGGCTCCTCTTCTCTGAGGCCAGAATAAACATTGGAATGGCCAGAAAACTGGGTTCCCTCTATCCCTGGTATTATCTGAAAGGCAATTATAAGCGTTTAACAATTTGGCAGCTTATCTAAGAGCCTGATTGTTTCATGAATACTCCTTTTGTTCCAGCCCCTTTGCAGAAATGCCTGGGAAGAAAAATGAATGTAAAAATGTGTGGTCTTGTGAATGTAATGGATTGACCTATATAGTGGAGCACACTAACACCAATCACTGAAATGTTTCCTAATCTCTATCTCTTATAATTTCATTCAAACACCCAACACTCTATCCAATTTTATGTATTCAACAACTCTCTGAATATACCGTGAACATATTTCCTAAGGCATTTTCCTAAAATTCCTAATTTTGTTGATGAGTCATAGGTTTGTGTTGTCATAAATACACCAGGGTTCAAACTTCATGTTTACAGGCATCTGCTCTGCTGACCTGTGTTTGAGCAAACAGAAGAAGATTGCATTAGGTCACGCTAAACTGCACAAGGCAAAAATATTTGCACTGATTTAAAAAAAAAAAACAATAAAAGAGATGTTAACAGATGTCATTACACCTGCTGTTTGAGATGAGTATATAACTTTGCAGGCGTTTTTCTTGATGGTGAGCATTTGGGCCTCTGTTTTCGGGATGAAACAGCCGACCCACACTGTCTCTGGTGAGTGTTTGTTGAACACTGAGCGGATCTGACGCTCCAGGACTTGCGCACATTGATGTGTCTCGGCGCTCTCCTGTCTGGTCCATATCAATCCAATCAAAGCTGGTCGACCGATCCTGGCACGTTTTGTGCGTGCCTTGACGTCTTTTAATATCTCTTTTAAGCAAACTTGGTTGGAATTTTGAATGAGAAATGTCTGTCTGAAGATGAATATGATGACAGGACAGTCTATGGTTCGCTTCAGACTGTAAATGTTCGCCCTCCACGTTGCTTTTCTCCGACCGTGGCCACTGTGCGTTGGCCGCTTCTTATGCTCCTTGTCCTCTTCATCTGGACAGGATTTTAAATCCAAATCCTTGGGCCTCGCTGTAAGAGGAATGTCATTGCTATTATCCGTCTCTGTCTTAATGCAAATGTCGTTTGCACATGTGGTATCGCCGTGCGTGTTTGTCGGAGAGGAGAGGAGCTGTCCGTTGCTTTCCGACAGGCTGCCAGGAAACATTTCGCGGATGAACTCCTGTAATATTCCAGCGTCATCCCCATCCGCTTCCTTACTTTTACTCGGATCACTCACCAAATAAATCCTCTCTTTACCTCCGATCAAGGCTATAATCTTCTGAAACTCCCTCTCCTCCTCGGGCGGTGTGAAGGTCGAGGCTGCCATCCTCGCGCAATTACGGCTGCGCGAATCTTTTTTTTTTTTATTCACAACGCGCCGTCAAACCATTTACTATCACCTCTCTGACCGGCGAAGTGCAGGAAAAACTTCCTCACGGTCAGTATTCAGACCAGCAGTGGGGTAGTGGGAATTAAGACTCAGCGTCTACTCTAATTGGCTGGTCAGTTTGGTGGGCGGAGTCAACTGTCAGCAGCTGCATACAACACAGACTCGTTCAAGATTATAATGCAAATCTTTATTGGTTGATCCGACACAAAACAGTGATGATGAACTCACGTACACAGTCACAGTAACAAGAAGAATGAGTGATTGTTTTTTTCACGATTTTCTCATGTATTTGAATGAACAGCACATGAGAAGCTGAACTGGACTTTGGATAATGGAGTCAGGGTGCAGAGGTCACTCTCTTTATTCCCACTATTCTCATCAAAAAGAATCTGGGCTTCTCTCCAATGCTGTAGAGTCCTGGCTTCTCAAAAAGAAAAGAAGAAAACAAAGAAAGAATATGAGTCATGAGCACCAACTTCACCACAACAGCTTCACTCGTCTAACCTGATTTTTTTCTACATAATTGTTAAAATAGTTTCAGTGACGCTTGACTTCTTTGTAAGTTCAAAAACCACCCCCCACCACTCCATCAGCAGCCTGTTGAGTTCACGAGACTCTAATCTTTTAATCCTACCATGCCTGTTCATAATCAAAAGGTGCTGTAAGCCTGGAATGCCACTGAAATAGAAATTGAATAACTTGGGCTTTAGTCCATGTGGGCTTGCCTCACTGTTTGCCGATGAATAAATGATAAACCATAACGTCTGACCAAACCCTATGCAGAGGTTTCAGCCTTTGACCTTTAGACTGTTTGAGTGTGTGGCTGTTTGTTTTTTTGGCTTGTTTTCAGGACAGGAGAGAGCAGAATCATGAGCTTGAGTAATCACATCCAACTAATTGACACCAATAATGAGTTTAATTTTGATAAAAATCTAAAATCCCTCCCATGTACGTGACTCAGCGGGGGAAGCCTACAGCAGCTTTTATTTGATATCATAACACTGAAGCTAATCTAGGATCTCTATGGCCCCTTTTACATTATTAACAATTAGAAGTACATGATCTACATCTTCAGGCCTTTAAATATGTGTTAGTTCAAATACTGACCTCTTTGTATCGAGACAGAAGGAGCTGAGGGTCCAGAAGCTCACTTGGACCAGTGAGAGAAACATGGAGACCCAAGCGAACTGCAAAAAAAAAAAAGTCTCATATAAATCACATTGCAGTGATAATATAAAGGTAATCCTCTGAGCCATTTTCATATTTAATGAATTGGATCAACTGATATGGTTTGCATGTACCATCATTGTTGCAAAAAAAACCACAAACAACTGTTTGGAGGCTTATTTTCAAACCTGGGCTGAATAAATGTTGTAATCTGGGCTACTGGGTCTTATCAGCGTTCGTGGTCTCTGTGATCAAACATCACAGAGGATGTTCACTAATTAAAGGGAAAAAGAAATATCTGTTACTTTTTACATTTTTGTTTTTTTTAAATCACATTCTTCAAGAATATTTTTGAAGAACGCTTTTATGTACTTTGCACTTCTGAGTTTCCACCTTACGGAGTTCAGGTAAACCGCATTTCATACACAATTTTATTTCCTTTTATGAGTAAATCAGTAACATACAATAAAAGAAAAACAAGCTTCTGAACAGCCGACTCACTACTTTCTCTGTCTTCTAGCTCCTTCGTGGTCACAGCTTTTCCTAAACTATTCCCGCACTTGTCTAACCTCTCTACCTTATATTTACCTTGTACTTATGTATCTCAACACAACTTTTTTTTTTTTAAACTTTCCTCGTGTGTTATAATGGAACAAATAAAGTGTGAAGAAAACACCATCTAAATGCTTTTCAGGCTCTTACATCACACAGGCGAAATAACCTCATCTGTAAAAGTGCTTTAGGTATAAATATAATCAGGTTAAAAATGTAGCACACAAGCTGTAAATTCTGTAATGTGCTGCCATCTTGTGGTTGAAAACTGTCAGGGTGCACTGTCTCGCCACCAAAGATAATACAGCAGTGAATTCAGGTGTAGAGTTTTGACTTTTATAATGAAGGTAACGATACCTTTGACCCAGTCTGTTGTTGCTCCATAAAGATAACAAAAGCAGCTAGTTATCCTAAAGTAGTATCAGTATCACCTACCTGCCGTCTACATGCCTTCATAATCCCTTATCTTCATTCTCATTCATTCATTCATTCATTCATTATTTCTTTATTTATTTATTTATTCCTATACTCATATCAGCCAAGGGTGAGGTATTTTAAGGTGGAAGGAGATTAGTGTATCTGGAAACGTCAGATGGTGTCAGATTAGCTCTGAACTATATTAGAGTCTGTTAAAATGTTTCTAAAAGCTTTCCTGTTTTTTCCACAGAGAAGCTGTTAATCATTCTTTTTAACTTAGTCCAGAAATGTTAACTTAGTTTTAATTCAGAGCTTAAAGTTGTAACACTTTTTAGAACACTATATAGTGCTGATTATTTTGCTCTGTACCTTCTGCACAAAAGCAATATGACACAAGCAAAATGAATTCAGGATTCGTTGATCTTCTTAGCTGCAGTGGACAGATAACTTTTTTTTTATTTTTTGTAATTTCATTGTGAAGTTTTAAGTTGACAAAGGAGGTGTGGCAAATGAACACAACCTGTGATTCTCTTGTCTGACAGCAGATCTCTGAGAGAAGACAGATGTGAGGCCGTCACAGTCTTTGGGGGCAGAACAGACTCTTCAGTGTCAGTGGAGGAAGAGCTTCTTCTTCTTCTTCTTCTGACATTGTTTTCTGTCATGTTGTTGTCATGTGGAGACTGCAGCAGCATGGGGAAGACTGCAGATACATCAGCAAAAAGAAACAGCATTTAATCACCATATTTTGGTTATAATAAAGTTAAAACTTAAAAAAAAAGAGTAAAAACTAAAAAAAAAATCATTGTGCTGATGGAATATGCTGACGTTAACTTGGTCTTGTTTTCATCTTCTGGCAAGTGCAGTGAAATGGTGTTTACCTGTAGTGAAGGAATGCTGCAGGGGCGGTTGATCCTTCAGGGACACGGAGGCAGTTTCCCTCCTTGGCACCGACTCTTCCCAAGAACCTGAGACATTTTGTTTTGTGAGGCTTAAACCAGCAGAATGCCACCGCAAAACAGTGTCTCTAATCTGATTACTGTAAGGATAGTCACAACTATTTGGAAACGGCGTGAGCAAAACCTTAGAGATTTGAAATGCTTAACTAGAGAGGAGGAAAAAATGCAAAATGCTGATAAGAAAAATAAGGCAGTGAAGGCATCTGAAATCTATTTTTAGGGGATAGAAACTATTTTTTCAAAGAACAAAGCCGGCCTCATGGTACATTGTATGATATCATGATGTCATTTTCATTGTAATCCTGGAATTTTAGTTCCATCAAATGCAGTATTTACATTTTTAGTTTTCACTTCTCTATACCCTAATCTCTGTGTTTCCATGTTATTTTGAATGTTTCATTTCCAAGAAAAACATTCTTACAGCAGAGATGTTAAACTTTTCCATATCAGTCAAAGCTAAATGAAGATAAATGGTTGCTAGTAACTGGGATGGATGATAATTTTCACTATGTTCCCTTGTCTTGGTTGATGCAGGAAATATATCCAAATTTTTCATGACTTTTCAGTAGTTTCGCATGGATTTAATACTTTATGATCATTGTTATATTTTAAGGAACTCTTAAAACACATTATTGTCAAACACATTGAACAACACTGCAACTCAGTTTAATGCAATAACCTTACCAGATCAATAACTGCATTGGTTTGTGGCATACAGCACTACCAAACAACAACACAAAAGTTTGTACTTGTTTTGGAATATTTTTTAAATGTTTTCTTATTTAAAAGTTTTAAGTTTCTTACCAAAAAATTTGGTTCCCTGAAGCAGTAAAAAAAGAAAGCAACTAAAGCAAACTATTTTCCCTCTTTTTAACTTCAGAGCTCCAAAACAAGTTGTCCACTTCATCGTGGTGAGCAGGAAGGCAAAGCATTAAAGATGGTTTCTGGGGAAAAACATCACAATGACCCAGTTTTAAACATACACAATAGAGCACACCATGAATAATAGATATTACATTACAGCCAGGTTTTGTCTCCTCACAAAGGCTGTGGCATGAGGGAGTGGTCATCCCATTTGGGGAAAAATAATAAAATGTCGTATCAATTTATCTGGAACACTTTTTACTATATATACAAAATATCCCTCATCCCAACTTAAGCAGCCTTGGTAGATGCAACTCAATATTAAAACAAAAAATAAATAAAAATGAAAAACAGAGTACAAAATAGAGGAAAATATCGACAAACCATCAAATATAGAAAAAAAATCTTCTTCTTAAAGGCAATTAACCTGTGTTTTTAAAACTGTATTCACATGACACCATAATTTAATAATCAACAAAGTAAGTATCAAAAAATATAGACACAGTTAGCACTCTGATAATCTAACATGGACAGTATTTACCTAAAGTTTTTGCTTCACTGGCTTTTAAACATTTGGGGGGATACAGTCATTTGTCAGCAGGCAACATGAGAAAAATGCCTTTGGATGTATTGTTTAAAACCATTATAATCATTACAGCCTGAAGTAAACCTGGCCTGCACTCCCAAACCTCACCTTATATTACTGTGTGTATGGCTGTTCTTACACATGCATGCAATTATAGAGTTCTTCCAAAAGAGGGCACTAAGAGTTAAAGCAGAACTTTGGGTAGCGCCACTACACCTGTTTAGCTGTCGGTGCAACATATGTCCTCATAATTATGCTGCAGAAATTTGAGTCAAGTATTGACATTTTGTGTTTTAGGCCAACAACTGCTGCTTCTCTGTAATTTGAAGGGAAAATTCTACCATTAGTCTTCTCCTCAGGCATTAAGTTTATATGGATCCCTTAACTTAAAGATCACAACATTTTGAGTTGATACCCTCTCCCGAGCAGTCATGTTGCATTTCTGTTTTAATAATAAAGTTTTGATACTGAAATGTCTGTGTATCTCAGAGTTTGAATACAAAGACAAGAAATTTGAGTGCAGTTTTATCAATGTTCTCAATGAACTGACAGAAATCAGTTTAATACCCTACACTGGTAGGTTAACACCCATCAGATTTTTTCTATTTTCATCAGGCTCTTCTAAGAATTTTTGACACAAATGTAAAATTACTGTTATTTTTTGAAAAGAGATTTTCATCACATTAATAAGCTCTACTGTTGCAAAATTAAATGCCTCTTTATGAATGATTGGACAGGAAATAAATTTCTACTATATAAAGTGTTTTCAGAAAACAGATTTACAGTGAATAGATACAGAAAGTCAGCCATGAGCTCATAAAGATCTGCCTTAATAAATGTCTGAAACACATATATTCAGTTCAGTTTTATCAATTTCATGAGCTAATAAAAGTAACCTGTAGATGGTAGGATTGTATAGGAACAAGTTCTGCTTCGCTTCAGCGGTGAAAGTTTGTTCTGCCCTTTACCCACTAGGTGGCAGTGTCTTCCTACTTAGAGTAATAATTTTTACTTGTCTCCTCACAGTCAAACCTTGTACCGCCACCCAAGAAGCATCATGTACTGTGTGTTATCAAACCCATCACCAATACCACAATGCACTGCATGACTCAATGAATGCCAGAGAGGAACTAAATAATCACTTACTGTCATCATGTCAAAACAAAACTAGTTCCTCTGGAATGATTATGATGACATGGTTGTGTGGCCCACTCATCTTGTTTGTGGTGTCATTACAACACAATGGCCCATCAGTCACAGAGAACATCCTCAGTGTCTGTGTTCACCACAGCGCCATCTGTTAAAACTTTGGGACATGGTTTCGTTGGTTAACTTGTTGATTTGCACACAGATTGAAATAAATGGTTAAAAAAACCACTTTGGTTGCTGAATTTCCCTAACTTTTTTTTTTTTTTCTTTTCCCAGTTTAACCGTAAACTTCAAGTTTCAGTCCCACGTCAGCAGGACGACACAGCAAATCCCCCGGCTGCTTTGGGGGGAACTTCAAGCACGCAAATGGCAGGAAATAAATCACAGTGGTGGATTTGCATTTCTACATTTGCGTGAGGTTCTCTTCTAAAATCTGTGAGCTTTGACAAGATCTTCTTACATCACGCTTAAGGGGGGAACCCTGTGCTACCTGGGGCTAACTCAGAGAATGCCTTAGGTAGGAGGTCGTACATACACAGACATACACACACACACACACACAGAGAACACATAGTGATAGTCCTTCCATTTTAAGCTTCCTAAAACTTCTACTCCATTTCAGAGGAAAATATTGTAATTTGTACTCCACTACATTGTTCTGACAGCTGTTTCTAGTTAGTTTGTAGAGCAAAATTTTTTGCAAAACTTTTGATCAGTCTATAAAAAGTGACACACTGTTATTAATTAACATAAAACTACCCAGCACAACACAAAGTATTAACATATTATTATTAGTGTTTATTGTTGTAGTGTGTTATTGTTACTTAAACTTAATTATCAGATCTTAACACTTCTACTGACTGAGAACTGCCCAGATTAATCAATGTGCTGTATAAACTACTGACCCCCCACCTCCCCGATAACACCTTTTCACTTCACTTCAAGTATTTAAATGCATTTTAAGTTGTAAACCAAGCGAAACATTCACAGTGCAGACAGAGTTGTCCTCATCGTTGTGAATATGTCTCGCCAAGGTTGCAGCCTCTTGTAACTTCATGGCTACAAGATGTTGCCATCAGACTTTGATGCTTTCCATACTTATTCTTATAAAGAAATATAAATGTCAGTCAAAGGATTACAGGCTTCTCTGTGGGTTCGTAAAATTCAACTGCTCCTTGGTTTTTGAAACATATTTGAAACCCATTTGATCACCTCAAAAATGCATAGTGGTGAAGTTGAAAACAGGGTCCTCTTTCTTTGTTCTTGGTTTTAATACAGCGCTTTAATTTAACATTTGCATCAGCATTTATTTCACTTATTTTAAGCAAGTTTGTTTTTTCTCTCTTCTGCTTTCAGCCCATCTGAATGATTCACTGTCCTGTTTTTATGTGTTTTAGCATTACGTTTTTCATTGTTTTTGTTGATGTGTTTGATCACTGTGTAAAGTGGCTAAAAGAGAGCTCATGTTCCTGCAGTTACACATTGCTTGTTTAAAAAGAGCTGCTCTTAAGACAGTGTTTGTAGTTAAAGACTGTTTTATATTTTATATGATAAATTGTTGTGCATTTCTGGAGTTAGAGTGTTTTTTTCATGTTTTTTCAAATAAGACTAAAGTAAGAAAGTGTGTTTAGATTTGAGTGAATTCATTATATATATTTATCTGTTATAATGAAAACATGCTTTTGAATCAATTAGATTCTGACCTTTGCTCTTTCTGATTCAAAATATATTGGGTGCCTGAGGCGATTCACATCGCAGCACACAGATAAACACACACAGGCGTTAAGTTTGGAAACAGCAGTTGTTCTCCTTAGACACAGATCAGACAGTGGGTCAGAGGTCACTGGGTTACAAGTTAACTCGTAGGTGCACAGCATCACAGCCCTCTGGAGCACTGTTAACCAAAAAAAAATACAAAAAGAGAAAACACAGCACAAGTGTCCTCCAGGAGTCCTGCTACTCCTCTGTCCATCCTTTCTCCAGGACTGAGACATTTACAAAGCCAAACAAACAGGCCACTGTAAGCAACTTTTCCAGGCCAGTGGACCTGGACACAGAGGCCTTGTCCACACACAGAGACATAGGGGATGGGGGTACAGCACAGATGGTAACACCTTGAATACGTCAGGCTAAACCCACAGTGCATGAAAGGCCAGAGGTCACCAGAGTCGACAAGCTCCACAGACCCAAGTCACTTCTTTGGAACTGAAAAACACAAAAAAAGTGCTTGAGGTGTTTATCTGAAGGCAGAGGAAAAAGCTTATGAGAAATGTTTGTCCATAACTGCACATTAGAGATTTACGACATCTTGAGTTCTGAGAGACTGATTAGCATTGTGGCTGCACTCTTGCTTGGCAACTTAGAATTTCACTGTAACCTCTTTGTATACTAATTCTTATTAATCAAATACATTCAATGATACTTGATATGTACTGAAATATATTTTACAAACTTAAACTGTCAAAATTCTTGAAATAATGAAAAATGAAATAATCTGCTAGGACTCATTCCAAACTGGAGAGTTTCGTATCTGTGGTAGTTTATCTTGTGGGATCATCAAGATAAGAGTCTTGACTCTTGAGTAAAACTGAGAATTTGTTGAATAAGATAAAAGATTTAAATGAAAAATCTCTGTTGTTTATCTCCGATTGTAGTCTGGGAAAGGCACTTAAAATCCATGGCCAAAGTGAATTTCATGTTACAAATTGGCAACTTCATATCAACCAAATGTGAAATTTTTATTAGCTGTAAAACCGAGAAACAGTCTTAGTATTTCAAAATGACCTTTGAAGTGAAAGTAATTTCTGGGAAGACAAATTGTGATTTCTGGGAACATAAAGGTAACACGTAGACAAAACTCCCAACTGACTGCCTTTGTATTTTGCAATGAAGTGACATTGTGCACTTATGATACATTTCCATGAGAAGACAATGTGGACTTCTTGCTGTTGAGGTAGTGGCCTTGTTTGAAAAATGGACGTATATTTCATTTTGCCATCTTAAAAGAGCGTAAAACCTTCAGCTGTGTGGCAGAGTTTTATGATGCAAATCTCTCAGACAAAAAGATCGTGTTTTGAAATGCAGGCCTTGGCCACATTAATTGAATTATCTGTTCTGAAATGCAGCCATGGAGCCACTTAAAGAATAGCGTCAGCGAGAAAAGGCAGTGACCACGGCCAATCTTCCTTTCAGCGGCAAAATATTTAGACAGTCACATTTTGTTTTCAAACTTGGTGCTCCAGGGGAGATATGATGCCATGAAACTCAAAGAAATGAACGTGCTGTAGGCAGAGTTAGTGACTAAAGAAGGTGATGATTGCACAAGTCTTTAGTTGCTTGGTTCCTAGTGCACCCACATCCCAAAGAGACTAAGAAGTGAGTAGAGAATACATGTAGCAACACTGCTAATTCACCAATTACTACCACTAATTGCTGCCTCCTGAGGAGAGGTTAAGGAGACGAGCAAGCACCTCCCTGGGTGCTGCTGACTGGCTCTCTGCCAAATTGTCATCCATCCTGGAGCCTAATCGAGTTATCATATCAACAAATCTCCCATCAGGGGCCCCATGGCTGACACTCCAAAAAGGACGCCCGGGGGGGACAACAAATTTCTAGCAGCAGGACACTGGGGGCAGGAGACGGCTGGCCTGGCAGCCATGAAAGCTACCTGCAGCTCGTGGTCAAGCTCCCTTCTGGGGACGACACTGAAACTGGACCCTACAGCTCCAGGCCTGCAGCCCTGGACATTCCCTGGTAGTAGGCTTGAGAAATGGAGGACATAGAAGGCACATTATTTAACACTGCACACAATAGTCCAGAGGAAACACAATGTGGCATCTTGCAGAGTTTGGAGGGGACAGCAGTGACTGGGGACCCCCTGTGGTGGTGTGAGGGGACAGGGGGTCAGGGTTTAAGAGGCACGCTGGCCTCGCCTAGGGAGAGGGTTAATGTACTCTTAATCTGAGGTCAGAGATGCCCCTTACGCTCGTACATCATCATCATGTGACAGTGATGACTACAGGCATCATCCTCTGGCATGAAGCGCACACTGGTGAAATAGCCAAATGAATCGTGCAGGAATTGGACCTGTTATAAGGGTTTAATTTGATTCCCCCATCAAAGGGAAGAGAGGGTTTTCTCTTATTCCATTAATGCCATTTTCAGAGAGTGAATTACCCCATCCGCATGTTTTTCACATGGAAGCTCCCATTCAGCCATCATTCAGCTAAAGAAGAAACCTCACAAAAACCCCAAAATATAGAACCCTCTCTTTGAAATGAGAAAATAACTGAAACAAAATGACTAGCATGAATGTCAAAAAAACAAGAGGACTACGTTTTCAAAAACTCAGAGCTCATTTATTATAGCAATTTAGCAGGGCTGTCCAATAAGCAGAGCTCTATGTTTGTGTTTGAAATGCTGACAGTGCATGGAGGCATGAGAGCAAGCATTCCCTGGATGCACAGGGGTGTCAAGATAAGCCGATAGGGGCGGGATCTGGCTCAGCATAGATGCAAATGTTTGACATGCTCTTTCACCATCCTTCTGTCTCCAGAAAAGCACACTTTTGCCAAGCCACAGTCACCTGTAGACACACACGTACATGCACCATCTTATGACTAGCTCCCGCATCAACAATGCTGATAGCTGAGATGTCATCAAAAGGTTTTTGTTTTGAGTCTGCGATAAGATTTTTATCCTGCTGAAGTGCCGAGACATGGCCTTGTGAAATGCACAGAGGGGCCTCTGACCTGCCTCACTCGTTATTACCTCTCATGGGCCCATTAATCGAATTAGCTATTCATCAAAAAGTGAAGAGAGCACCGAATTAGTCTCTCCGCTCTGCTACCTTTGAATCTTAAGAGTCTCCTTAGTAGTGTGTTGACTGGTTTCCATTGTATGTGGCTGCGTCTCCGCTGGCCTGTGAGAGTGGAAGGGGGAGACAGGGCAGGGCAGGTATGGAGCGGCCCACAGGGGGTCTAACCTTTGACCCTGTTCTGGAGTGGGACTCGGTCTATCCAGCAACACAATACTTCCAGCATACAGCCCTCTGCGACTGCCTGCTGCTACCCACAATGAAGCCCTTTGCTGGGGTCTCCCTGGGCAGAAAGGCCCCCCGGAGCGCTGACTGCCATCCGGAGGTCTTTCACCGCTTTCTCCCCTCTCTACCTCCGGCCGTCGTCTCGAAAGAGAGGAAAACCCCAATAACAGAGAAGATTCAAGGGGGAACAATGGTCTTTAGTGGGCATCTTAACCCGCAACAAACAGTGTCAACATCTGTGGGGAGTGGATAGATAGATAGACACTGTGTCCGCCACAGACAGAAAGGGTCCTTTCCTTGTGGGCAGTCACACTGAAAAGGCTACAGTGTTGTTTTGTTGTGTATGAGAGGGATTTGGTCCCCGTCTCCTTTCAGCTGCAGTTGAACCGCACTGTGGTGCCGGCGAAGCGATTTTGTCTCGCTGGAGAGCCGGGGCAAAAGATGAAGCAAAGCCTCGAGAGCAGGGCCTTTCTTCCCATGGCCCGCTCTTTTGGAGGGGTGAAAAAGATTATTGTCGTACACACGGAGTAAAAAACGCATCAAAGTCGGCGGGGAGTGTGGCCTGGATTGAGAGAGCGAAGGGTTGATGTTACGAGGAGGGGATGAACACGGACACATGTGGCTTGTAGCGCGTGTGTGTGTGTGTGTTTGTGTGTGTGTGTGTGTACGGCGGCCACACACAAGCCCCAGACGCGTGGGAGTGTATTAGATTCTCATGGGCTGTAAGGGAAAGACACTGTCCCCCTCTCACTTTTTCTATCTCATTCTCTCTCAAGCGTGTGGTCTCCTCTCATGTGAACACACTGCCAGTATAAAGGATCTCTTCATCTCTCTCTTTCAGCTCTCTTTTGCATCCTGATGTGAAAAGGGTTCATTCACTGGGCCCCGCAGTCTAAACTCCCACCCATCCCAATTTATCAGTTACCGTCAATTGGGCCTAACTGGGAGCTTGTGGGAATCCAGGTGCTTATCATTAATGCTGCTTCATTGTGGTTTGTGAGGATACGCGGGAGGAACTATGTGTCATGTTCCTGCATGTCTGCAAGGGTTTCACCAAACCATGCTTCCCCTCTTATGCTGCATCCAGACACACACACGCCCACACATGCAGTTACATATAGGAAGACATGCCTGTGGTGAGACTTCTGCAGAATGTCTTTTGTCTTGCCAAAATGTGCAGTAGCATATAAAGTGATATACATCAGGACTATTGAAGTTACAATTGTCAATGCACGCAAGTTTCAGACTTGTGCTGTCTCTACAGCGACATGTGTTTTGGGTCAGATTATCATAATGTTGTGATATCATTAACTGCTTTCAACTTGGCCTGGATAAGTATACAGTTTCACGTCTGATTTCAAAAACACATAGCCTTTCGAAAACCATCAAAGAAAATGGGCTAATGACGAACAAAGACAGTCTGTGGCTAACTGTATCATCTGAGATCTAAATCCTCCAGAAAAACCACATCCCGAAAACTCACTGCCTCAACAAATGTATTACCCTGCTCGGACTTCCTGTTAGAAGTTTTAGAAGTGACACAAATAGACACATTCATGCTGAGATGAAAGCAAGAGTTCTGTGGGTGTCTGAGCAGACAGAGAGCTTATGTATGTTTGCTTTGTACACTCAGCATCTTTACTGTCAGTCATACTGGGCAAGTTTTCATAGCCTAGATGGTTTTGAAAAGGGATTGCACAGTTGACAGTTTTTTCCGATGCATCATCATATAAATAACAGCTGTCCAAAATGTTTGTCTTTCTGTTATCACGGTCCACAGACATAATAATAAATCGATAGTTTGTGTAAAAGTAAAAAAAAAGGAAAACAATCCATATCTATAATCCTAGTTTAATTTCAGTCTGGATGTTTATTTATCCATATTTAGAGGAACAAATTCATCTCACATCTCCCCATTTTAACATCTCTCATACCTTAACTTTATTTTGCATATTTAACTGGCTTATTCCGTCCATTTTGAGGCACTTGAGATGGTATTAAACGAAAACAATCCTATTTTGAAATGCATATAAAATTGCTAAAAAAATTACACACTACTTTCTGCTCTGACACTGAACATTGGCACTGGTTGTAAACTGTTTGCTACAGATTTGTTCAATACAACCATAATTCCTTATGTTACTAAGCTGGCTTTTTAAGGATGACAGTTTACTTGAATCTGGTATGTACCAGAAAGTATATTGAATATAATGTGAACTGCATGAATGTTAATTAAAACCAAATGTGAGCTCTTGCTCTTTGTATGCTCTTTCCTCGTCCACTTACCTAGGGGAGCATGTGACTTGGGGACAGAAAACATGCTGCAGAGGATGCCAAACTCTAACATCAGTCAGAAGTGGAAGTTGCATTCCACAAGTATCTGATTTTGCAAAAAGTGCTATATTGAAAAAAATGCTGTTTTATTTAGCTTTTACTATATACACTGAAAAACATGAAATCTACGCCATTTGTGTGTGTGTTAGAGGGAATGTAGCCTCACACACACAATAATGGAGTAACACAGTTAACGCAGGACATCCTTTTTCCTGCAACACGGACGATAAGAGGATGGACACTCCAAAAAAAGGACAGGCCCGTAAAAAAAACACTTTCTTTGAGGATCGTCGTCCTCCTGGGAAACCACAGGGAGAGGATGAATGCTGGCGGCGAGCATCTTTAGCTTCTCAGTGAACCAGTCTGTAATGTTCATTAGCGGACCTGGGGAGAGAGTGGGGGCTGTGAATGGAGGGTACACCTTTGTTCTGTAACCCTGTGCCAGGAGAGGTCCAGTATCATTAGATATGGCTGACCTGAAGTGAATGTTGGCCTTGGAGAGCGAAAGAAAGTGCACTAGCAGGGGGTATGGAATAGTGGAGAGGCAGCACCCTCCAAACTGATAATCTGTTGTATTCTTTCCCCCCATGGTGCCCCTTATTTCCAGCCCCCCCTCCACCGTCCCTCTCTCCTTCCCATCGTTGGATAAGCTACTTATTGCCAAATTACAATTATTGCATGTGGAGGTCTAACCCCAGTACACGCACACACACACACACATGCACGCAGACACAAACACACACACATGCAGACACACACGCACACACCTTTAACCATCACAGGTTCATGCTGAAAAAGTTTTTTTTGGAGAAGTGCCCCTTATACACATCTAATCAGTGTTTCATTGAACTGCTTCAACTGCGTTCCATTAAAGTGACTCACTGGGATTTTTCATTGTTGTCTAGTTCAGAGTATTAAAAGATTACAAAAAACTGAACTGAATAAATCCTTTTTTTTTTGCATGGCACAGCAACAATCCCTTCCCACTTTTAAATTATCCAGGGACTTCGGGGCGTGGACTTCCTCGTACCACAGCATGCGTCAAGTACCACATAGTAAAAACATGGTCAATGTTCATGCTAATGCAAAACAAACGGGTTTGAGAGGAGGGGGAGGAAAAAAAAAAGACAGCCCAGTAAAAGGTCAGTACACAACAACACAAATTTGGTGGTCGAAATAACTGTAAACATCAGCCTGTAAAACTGTGTCTACTGTTGAGAGAAGAAATTGTAAATGCACCAGTTGTTTCTGAGGGTATTTTATATGCCACAACAAATGGCAATTTGAATGCCTGAGCATGACAACCAACCCAATCTCTCCCTCCTTTCCTCTCTTCCTCCCCTTCCAGGCAAGCAGCTAGAAGTATAACACAGGCCGTACACACAGGTTGTAAATACACACTGCGTCAGACTCAACCACAAGAAGCTGTCCTATTAGGGCCGACCTTAATGAGGCAGGCGTAGTGCATGTGTGCATGTGTGACTAACACCTGGACCAGCTGCTAGCTATAAAGCACTAGCGCTGTCAGGGACTATCAAAGCACCTTGCGGGCGGCCATCTTTCTTCCTTCCCCTAAATCTCCAGCGATGCCTCTAAAATCGCTTAACGGCATCCTCCATTAATTGGCCTCTTACCTCCGACAGGCTTCAAGTGGGGGCGCACACTGGTGAGGAGACGTGCACATTCAGAGCAGCAGAATGCTCTCACACGCACACACAATAAACCACAAACACACATGCCCTCAGGTGAGCAAAACACTGCAAACACTGATCTCCTTTTTTTTTCCCATGGTTGGTTTCTCACATCAGAAGTTTGTGTGTGTGTGTGAGTATGTGTGTGTGTGTGTGTGAGGTAGAGAGAGACAGAGAGACAGTGTAAAGCAGGCTTATCTGGCTCAGCATCAGCACTGGGACGATTTGCTCATAGCGCTGTGCGGGTGCAGAGAGAGTGCTTTTGTCCTCATGGCAGAGGGCAGGCTGGGATCCTGCCTCAACAGCCACCAGCTCACAGTCTTTTATTTACCGAGTAAAATGTGAAAGAATTTACCTTGATTGCGTTTGTGCAGAGGCTTAAGACAACTAATGGTGTGCTGCAATTCTCCTCTTTATAGGAATGGTGATATCACTCAAACTCCTTTTAATGCACAGTAGCTACATGGCTATTGAGGACTGGCTTATTCATGTTTTATTAACTTTCCACTGATAGAAATTTGTGGAAAATGTCTCCAATAGTGCCACTGAAGTGCACAGTTTTAGATGGCAAAATTGCAGCAAGGCATGTCATTATTAAGCATCTTTATGAACATTTTATAAGCACATGTCAACGCCAGCAAACTTAGAAAGAGAATTCATTCACACGGCTTTGCTCTTTTCAGACTGCCACCAACGCATTATTTTTACATGAAAGTTGACGAAAGGCAGATCAACTGTGGAAACTATGCTTAAAAAAAAACTTCACCAAACATGGATTTTTTTGGGAGGCAGAGCAATATACTGTCAAAAATGAGAGCAGTTCAACTTTTTTATAGAATAGCTAGAAAGGTGGAACATTTATGTAAGCCATAAAGACATGAGGTGTTTCATGCTGTGCAGGCAGCTGCCAGTTTACAACTAAAAGCACAACGTAACTGGACCTTCAGGTACAAAATCAATAAAACATGTGGCACTGGTAGTTACCTTGATAATGAACACGCACACTGAGCTGAGGAAAGTCATGTCAACAGCTGGACATTAGTGACGGTCATTATGCACACAATGTTTTTTTTTGTAATTATCAGCCTATTAAAGATGATAATGTTAAATTAAGTTGTTTGATCCAGCACATCCTGAAAAACATGTGACAGAAACACTGACCTAACAATCCTATACATTCTCTGCAACAGGAAAATACTAGCTATGATTTAGTTTAGCATATTTGGACGTGAGTTGAGATCACGGGACAAAATGAGTGTTAGAAATCTATGGGAACACAGGAAGTGACTTACAAATACAGTCAAAATACTTTCCTGGTGTCTGACAGTTGACCTCAAGTGAAATGTGGTAAACCCCGTCCACCTGGCTCTCCATTAGGGAAAAACAAACACTGGGAATTATTTGCAAATGTTATTTGACTCTGATCTGCTCAGCAGCTCTTCTGGGTGTACGCCATCCACAAGTACATGTCAACATGAGGAAGATTTACTGCCTCTGAGCCAGGGGCCTGTTTAGCCTGGGAGTGAGAGGCTGATTGACTGAGTATGTGTTGGGATGGAGTGTGTGTGCGTGTATGCGTGGGTGCGTGTGAAAGTTCGTGAGCACGTACACATACGCCTGTGACAGTGAACATGTGTGTGAGTGAGCGGGAGAGCCGACGTGTCTGTGGGTGACGTGAGGTCTTTATGTGGAGATGGATGACTGGTGTTTGTGCAGATAAAACTTCATTCTCAGCAAACATATGTATTCCACTGTGCGTAAAGGTGTGTGTGATCGTGAGATTATATATATTTGTGTGAACTTGGAAGCCGAGCAGCAGGGGTTTCTGTGGTGCTTTGGGCCGGAGCAGAGTTAACAGCTCATTAACACCAATTCATTACAGGCCACTTCTTCCTCCCTTATGGTGCACTGCATTAAGACACAGCCAGCTGCCCTTTTTCACACACAACGTAAATCACTCGGGCCAAACTCACAGGCACAGAGGGGAAGCTGAGTCAGTGAACCTCCTGGTGAGAAACACTACCTGTGTGTTTGTGTTTTTTAAGTGCGAGTGTGTGTTCACGTGCAGGGGTGCTGCTAGAAATTCTGGGCCTCTGGACAGCAGCTGTGGTGAAGGTAGACTGAAAATGGTAATGTGTAGGTGTAAGACTAGAGCTGGTTAGGGTTTGGAAAGGGTTTTTTGTGCATTAGAGTGTGAGATGTACAGAATACAGTATGGTGTAATTAACTTATACTACAAACGGCCAAACACAGGAGGTCACCAGCTCTTGAGGATGAAAACATCCAAACAGCTAAGTGGGCCGTTTATGACCAAATATGACAGTGTAGCGATCATTGCAGGTTTGTGCAAATGTAAACCCCCCCACAGTCAGCTCTAGCCTAATCAGACCACCAACATTAGAATGAATGAGAGAACTTGTGTTTTTGCTGCAATGCCTGATTTGGTCTGAATGAGCCCTTAGACTTCGGCTGTGCTCAGGCTAATAAACAGTAGATATTCCTAAATAAACTTGTCCATTTGAACAGAACCAGTCCATCGACAAGCTAATCTGGTTGCTCCCAATCCCCTTCATGATATCTCTCCTCTGATATGTTCAATTTACCAACTGATCTTTGTCTTAATAAGTTATACTGTGGGTACTGCATAGTTAGACAATGGTTGGTCTCAGTCAGTAACTGTTGGTGACACAATGTCCCCCATAATAACTGCTTTGGCGCTAAAAATTGGTAAAACAAATTTTTAGTGCATAGAGAGAGCCCCTCTATGAGACAACAGCTGCCTCGCAGATGAGATTTCTAAAAATGTTGAGATGGTCATTGTGACATGTTTTAGTCCACTAATACTATTTCATACATTCAACAGCAGGATAATCACCAAATTAATCAAACAAGTCTGTCACTGCCAAGAAACAAAACATGAAGTGATCTGAATATACGTGAAAGCCCTGAAATGAAGATATTATGGTCAATTCTCCATTGAACAATCCTGATGTTGAGGTGATTTGTGACACAGCTGCAGAGTCTCTGTAGACGAGCTCTCAGAGGATGAGTGACGGTCCTAAAACACAGCTGCTGGAAGGTGTGGAGAAGCACTGGAGGAGTATCTCTGTGTATTTGTGTGTCAGCAGTCTGGCCCTTGATATTTTGACCCTCTCAGCACCTTCATTTGTAACAAAAGACAGGTCCGTAGAGAAGAAGCAGAGAGCAGAGATCAAAGCAGTATAGGGGAGTATCAGATGCAAAGATACATAAACTATAAATCAGAACAATCTGCATGACCATGACCCCCCACCCTGCAAGCCCTTTATTGTATGTGTTAAATAAGGCACAGGAGGACATGCAAAACTTTTCAGTTTAAAGGTTAGATTAATAAAATCTGGGTTTATTTAATCTTATGGTAACAATCATTGCCACGATGTCAAGAAAAGAGAGTTCAAAGGTCAGGCCTCTGAGCCACCTGCCAAATAGCCACATGTGCACACGTCCTACCCACAATGCACAAGGGGCTTTGTACGACTGTCATCAGCCTAAAACTTTAAGACATCTCTAAGTTACTACAATGGCTGCTGATGCCACTATATCATCTGCTCTGGCTTCAAAAGCCCATTGTGAAGAGACTAAAGAAGAAAGAAACGCAATCCTCTTGATATCAGGCAAATAAATAGCAGCATATGGACTTGCCACTCACAATCCTTTCCTAGCTGCTTTATATTGAGCTTTGGGCACAATTTCAGAGCAAAAAGTATTTAGGCTTTAGCAGAGGAGTTGATGAGGTGAGGGATCGTTACTTCCTCAAGATTTTTCTTTTGAAGGCTCCACTTCTCTGACCTCTCAAAATGGGAGAGAAGAAAAGCCATAAAACCTATTTTCCATTACGTCTCTTTAAAGTGGTGCCTGAAGAGAAGGGATGGAGGGACAGAGAGTGAAAGAAAAATTGGCTCCTAGATTCCGTTTACATCACTCACATGTCAATGCAAATAAGGTGATCTGGCTGCTCAGGACACCATTTGCCCCCAAACACACACAAACAACAAAGATCTTAGTATCTTAGGTGGTCTGATGAATGTGTTTTTGCCCATATATCTCTTCTCCCTCTTAATTACAATAAGTTTGTGCCATAATAGGATTGTCACCTACCAAGGAGTGACAGCTTAAAAGAAACGCTTTCCAGTTGAAATGTGCCTTTGAGGGCCGATTTTCCAGAGCTTTCTTGCTTCACTTTAAAGCTCCATCCAATTCAGTAGCCCTTTCAGTGTAGCTGGGATACAAATCCATGCCACTGCAGCTATCACAGGCCCAGAATGAGCATAAAAAAGCTGCATTACATCTTGCTTCGTTTTTTAAAGGTTCTCTTTGGCTTCTCATGTGCAGGGGCCCTCTATAGCGCAAAGCGTCCCACTTTGCTCTGCCAAGTGTCTGTGTAGCTGGGATTTGTCATAGGGAAGTCAAAGAATTGCCGGTGAAGACAATGCTAGCAGCCACCATTTCGTCGTAGCTCAGGCTCTCTATCTTATTTCAGAAACATCATTGTCATGCTGCAGCCTGCCAAAGAGCGCACCCTAGGCCAGCTACCAATCAGCCATTTGCAGGGGTGATTTTTTTCAGTTAGGCATTGTGCTTTCAAGGCTCTTTACTATTACTCCATCTCACCCTCCTATTTGTTTTCCTGTTGCAGCTGACAGTTTGACAGATTCCAGGGGTGCTGGTGTTTTAGCCAGCGTGTCTTGGAGGCAGTGGCAGCGGATGCTAGTGATAACTATCCCCTGCCAAAGGCTCTGCTGTGCCTTGAATCCCTTTGTGGGTGATTTCAAGGCACGCTCACACCATCCTGCACATCCACCCTCCAAGAGCCTCTCTACAAAAGAGACACATTTTGCAACCTTCTCCTCAGATGCCTCAACACCTTTGTTTAAGCAAAGGAGGAAAAAAAAATCACATTTAAATGTTGCCTAAAGCCACCTGCTGATGGTTTTCACTGGTTTAGAGACAGATTGGGTCAAAGCGGAGAGAGATGTAGGGACGAAAGGTAAAAGTGCAAACTAACGATGCCCTCTGTTCTTTGCTGGTGTCAAACACATGAGTACAAATTTAAGGAAATATCTTTTTCACTCTTAAATTTTTAAAGATATCCATAACTTAGCAAATATTAGCTAGAGGAAAAATGTGCATTAGTGAGTTTAGAGGATATTTTTGATTGCATTTCCTTTATTTCAAAGGACCCAGGTAGGTTTCAGCATGCTCAACTGTGACCTTTACTTTCCCACTGCTCAGGCTGGAACTGCTAGCTTCAAAATGCTGCTTGAGAGATTTCTCCATCATGCCAAAAGTAAAATTAAGGAGGAAAACAGAGCTGTGGGCATAATCCACAAGATGCATACTGAACTAAAACCCATTTGACACATGGTTTAGATTATGCCTTTCTACCTTGTGCCTGTACAAACACAAAAAGGATTTGGAGAGAAAGTTCCCAGCACCTCATTCACCTCTCTTCACCTCTGTTCCCCTCCTTCCTCCCCGTCCACAGGTCTGATAAAGCAGGGGAGGCCCAGTGGCTGCACTGTTCCCCACAACGAGCCAGACCTGGGAATGAGAGAGGAACTCATAAAAGATAATCACGCTTTATGAGGGCCCCTCAAGAGGTCTGCCAAGGGAAAGGCCTTTTTTTTTTCTTGCAGTTTTGCTCCGGTCTAATGGGGAGCAGAAGAGCAGAGTGCTCATGCTATCAGAGATCACACTGTAGTTGCACAGGGGACAAGCTATTTCCCATAAATGAACTAAATATTCCCTTTTTTGTCAGTCATGTTGTCTGTCTGCCAAAATAGTTTTTTTGCAATAATTTTATAAACTTGCTGCACACAAAATCACTTTTCATATAAAATTCTTTCTGAAGCTCTAAAAATATATTCTTAAAGATTCTTCGGGGGTAACTGAGGTTTCAGGAATATGACAAAAACATGTTCTTAAAATGTATCTGACCAATGCATTTAAAAAACAGTCCATCTCTGCACTACTGTTTGTTGCTCATTGTTGTAAATAATGCAGAATCGATATTATTCCAACTCTTACGGTTGTTTTACTTAAACCCATTAAAAATCAGAGCTATTCTTCAATATTGGGCTTTATAATCTCAAGTCCTTCAAAATAATCCAATCAAAGTATTTTAAGGAAATTTAGCAAATTTTTCCTCACAGCAGATTCCACAGTTCATCACGCACAGAACAAAACATTAAACAAATGTAATTTTAAATTACTCGCAAATCACAAAACAGACTTTTTTCTCATTATCTGTCTGCTTTTTGGTGGAGTTCCTGTCTAGCTTTAAGGAAAAACTCGACCAAACTCCCCTTTGAACAAATTGCTATTGGCAGCACATAACTTCTATCAATCCAAGCGGCACAATTTGCATTTGAAATGGACCTTATACACGCCCAATCAAGACCGATAAAGACAGACAAAGGATAAAAGAGACAGGAGGGCAAAAATGAAAGGCAGGACTCTGAAAGAAAAGACGAGCAAACAGAGAGGAGAAGGGAGAAGTATGTGAGGGAGCAGTAAACAAAGAGAGCAGCCAAAAAACAGAGAGAGAGAGAAAAAATTGACTGCGTGGGTGAGTTGGTGGTGCTGAAGAGGAGCCAAACCCTGCGGCCCTCACCTCAGCCACATCTTCATAAGCTGCAGCGCCTCCCTCTCCCCAGTCCAGCCTCTGGCCCTGCAATAAATACATTTTCAATTAAAAGCACTGGGGAACAAAAAAAGAAGAGGAGGAGGAGGAGGAGGAGAGGAAGGAGGAGGGAGGAGGACCCTCAAGGAGTCTCTGAGTGAATCCCCTGAATGACACCTCTGGCCACAAGGCTCAGATGTGCTTACAGCGGAGGCCCCATCATCGTGGCCCGGCACACGCGTGCAGTCTAATCACTGGCTGGCTCTTTGCAGCCAGTCAGGCATTTCATGGAGCCTCGGTCTGAGTCCAGAAGTGCACCAGCAAGCACTTTGATGGAACACCTGCAGTGAAACAAGATCTTTACTGGACACGGTGCAACCTGAACCCCACACAGATGGAGGGTTGTGGGACCCGCCACGGGGTCGGGGGCATGAGCGTGAGCTAGACTCCAGACATACCACCACCGCTGCCTTTGAAGATTATTATAGGTGGCTGTTGTCAAGGCTAATATGAGGTTTACGTCAGTGCCACTGCGTGTAAGGGTGATATCAGAGTGCATGGAAACCTCTGACACAGTGTACACCTTGCAATGCACTCTGGCCTGTTAATATAGACGATCTGGATTTATGACTAATCTGCTTTCCTCTGTGGCTCTGCAGTGCCAGAGCAAAGCAGTCTGGACTGACTACAGACACCAGACTAGGAACCCGATCAAAATGGTTGTGGTGACCCACACACGCACACAGAGAGTGCATTATTTTCATCCATTTTCTTCTCTGTGAATGGTAATAACCCACCGCGGCTCTTTCCTATTTCAGACTAAATTTACCGACTGTCTGTTGTAAACTGTTAAATCTGATTCATTTGACACAAATACAAACTGGTCTCACTGGGTAGAAAAACAAGACATCAGCTGTCTGCAAAAACACAAACAAAAAACAGCCTTTGCTTATTTAGTACTTGATGACACAGCAAAGATGGGAAAGATAGCTGTAACTGCTATGGCGGTTCACACCTGGAGGCCAAAACAGAAAACAGAAGATTTCCAGCCGCAGAGAGAGTTAACCACTATATGTGGATTATACAAGTCTGCATACAACACCTATTCAATGGTTTCGCTTTGTTCAACTTTGCATACAAAGTAGAACAAAAAAACACTGATTGCCATGCATTTGCTTTAGGCCAAGTTCAGACGGTAAGATTGTTTAAATCCTGACAGAGTTTAATTGAAGTTTCATGACAGACATTAAAAAGAAAATCATAGAAAATTATTTCATAAGTCACAATTTAAGAGTGAGTTGTGAGTTTTCCTAATGTTTGCAACTGATGTAAATTCAACTTGCACCTCTGGATTCATTATCCATCAAACCTGCCACACCAGCTTCATTGTCGCTATTTCACTTTCAGCTGTTTACTGGCTACTAACGGTTGCTTAACTGTCCAAAATCATGCAAATATCCAACAAGTTTGAAAAGACTAAAGCAGCCCTAATAGCGTCTGCAATAAGCTTGAAAGTCCCCCTATTTTTTTCTGTGAACTTCTTGCATTATTGGACATTAGCAGCCAAACATCTGGAATAACAAAAAATCCCAAAAGGCAATTTAGTAATATGTTGATTCAGACTTCCTGCAAATGAGCCTGTCTTTGACAAAAGCAAAGATAATGAATCTACAAATGAAGGGCTGGCTTCAATTTCAATGATGCATCATCGGTAAACAAAGCACACAGACTAACATCCCAACAAAGTCAATGGGAAAGTTGAGAATCCTTGATGTGACACAATACACCAGTTGGCAGGCATTATAGTCATCAAATATGGGTTGTTGCAGAGAAAGCAGTGATGAATTTGTCTGCAGTTTTGGATTCAGCATCACAAAGCAGAGTGCAGTCACTGTGCAGCGCCCAGGGTCACGGTCTCTGTTCTGAGCACCGTGACCGCTGTGGTAATTACCTAAATTGGTGGAGAAAAAAAAAAAGCTCCAGCATTCCTGGAGTGTCACAGGGGCTGGGTTTGTGTGGGCAGACTGTGAGTTGGATTCTCCGATTCCAGGGTGGATGTAAAGGGATTTAAGCACTCAGGAATTTTTCCCCTCTCCTTATTCTCTCCCATCACCATCCCACCCATCACCCCTCCCACCCCTTGATCTGCCTCTGGTTCCCAACAGGGGAAGAGAAAGAGGGTGGGAGGGGAGAGACGCGCTGGAGGTCAAGAAAAGTATGTGGTCAGGCCTCTTTGGTCAGAGTGGGTCAGTGGGTTGGGTGACCTAAAGGTCAGTGAATGTTGTCATAGCTGCTGATACTGTAACAAGTGAATGAGGTTTTGTCCAGGGTCAGATCAGCTTATTAAATAATTATTAAATGATTGGTTTATGAAGATGTTATTGGCTTACAGCTGTAACAGGCTAAGAAAGTTGCCTCTGCTTTACTACTTGGCCCCAGAGCTGCTTATGTTTCACCTTCCCTTCCTTAGCCTCCTGGCAGTAGCAGCAGAAGCAGCCAAGCATACACCCCAGAGACGAGGAGCTAGCTAGCGTCATCACGGCTAACGAGGACCACGCTTTTGCTGTTTCCACCAGGCCTGCCAGCAGTTCCCAGACAGGGCCCCATTTCACGGCTGCCTGCTCAAGGTGTGGGACAAAGTGAGGGCCCCATGGCTGGTTGGGGGCTGTGGAAGAGAAAAAAAAAATGTGTTTGGATTTTTGTGCATGTAATGTGTGCATGCATGTGTGTAAAAGTGTTGTGACTTATTAGGCTGCTGTAGCTGTAGTTTTGGTGTGCACAAGAGTTAGTTGTACTGCTCATAGTGGAATTTCCATTTCATTTCCCCCTTTATCCAATCAGCAGGCCTGGGGGCCTCCAGTCTAGTCAGGCAGGGGGTTGTGGGAAACGCGGTCTGACTGCGGGAGTGATGTGATTTAGGCCTTGCTTGAAGGGAGCGCATGCCTATTTTGACAGACGCTGGCCTCCTGCTCAGACTGAGGTCTGCAATTACACAGGACATAAACACGGTGTGTTGAGGCCAGGCTGGAGCTCCGAGGGCCCCTGGGAACGGAAAACGCTGCACAGCTTTGTGGAGGCCGCAGAGGCCTTGGCAGGCACCCACAGACGGCCATCGCGTGACTGTGGGAGAGGGATGACTACTGCGTAACGCTGGGGAACTACAGTGGGAGAGATTGGCTGTCTGAGAAACATCCAGAGAAACACACACACACACACACACACACACATGAAAGGGATGTCGTGTGCTGTAATATAGGAGACTGATGTACTGTACATATAAATGATCATGTATGTCACTGAAACATGTAGACATAAATATTCTAGGCGCCACATACTGTACCTGCATGCTGGATAAATGGATAAGTATAGTACATGCAGACGACTCCCACACATATACGTTCTCTGTCATCTCAAGCAGGCCACATGCACTCTTGTTAACTAACACAACTTTCTGTTTTTCTCTCCCAGCAGCCCACATCAGGCCTCACCTTTCTCCCTGTAAAACAGCCTCTCTCAAGCCCCAGGCTTGTTCCCTCCCTCCCTCCTTCAATCCTCCTCCCCTGGGGTGTGTGTGTGTGTGTGTGTGTGTGTGTCTGTGTGCTTGGGGGAGGCGGGGTGGGGTGGAAATGTTTCACCACGTACCAGGGTCCGTTTTCGGTTTCCTACCCAAAGAGGAAGCCTCACTTGGCCTAAAACAATTACCCATTTAAGTGTGCTAAATCAACTTGCATTGTCGAAACAATGCGACGGCTGCCACTGTTATTTACTGTAATGAACTGAGCCCCATTGTGAGCATGGCACTCTTTGGGGACCTCTCATTGAGCCGGGCTGAATGCAACAAGCCCTGAATGGATGTCAGCCTGCATAAAGGTTTTTGAGCAACAGTGAGAGTGTTGCCTTGTGGATAAAAAGAGTGGCGGTGAGATCATATTTACCCACCATTCAGCCTTCTTTATATACGCCCATCAGCCACATCCTATTCGGATAAATCAGGGACAGAGGGAGCGGTCGGCAGACTAGAGTGTATTTTCCACAGTCAATTCAGAGCGGGACCTGACACAAGCATGGGAAAGCAAATAACCCGGATTAGGCTTCTTCAAAGGCCTGGCCCTGTGAAAGATGGGAGCAGGAGGAGCAGACAAAGGTGGGAGTTAGCAGTCCACACACAAACACACTTACTGTTATGACAGTAAGTGCACACACACACACAAGCACACACACACACAGAAAGTTGAGATGCTGTATGAAACCTCATCCAGTTGAGATGTGGGTTTGTTTGGCTGTTTTTGAGTTTTTTGTAGATGGAGGATCAACCACATGAGGAAGAAGATATTTTGGTGAGTGAGTGTGTCTGTGTGTCTCTGCGTGTGTGTGTTTGCTTGTGTGGGGGTGGGGGTGGGGATGGGGGCTGCGTGAGGATTGCGTGTTGAGGCATCTACACAGCAGGATCAGACTTCACCTCACCTGCTTGGTGTGTGAGTCTGATGCACAGCCAAGCCACACCAGGCTTGCCAGACTACCGCTGCCGGGGTGTGTGCACACGTGCATTTGTGTGTGGAAACTTCTCATCCCATCTTTGAGTGCAACCAAAGTTCAACAGAGGATGTCTGTGTTTCATTAAAACCATCAGTGTGTCTGAGCTGCAGACAAACATGGACCGTGATGAAGCTAGTTCGCCTCAAAAAACGTGAGGGAATCTGACTGCTGCAGCTTCGAGGAGCTCCCCGAGACCTTCCACTGCAATTTATAATGTACACACAGTTTAACAGCACACGCCATAGCATTACTCCTGACCACAACAATATTAATGGTGCAGCAGCAAGCTAATTTCTCAGTGATGGGGCATTTAAGACTGTCAGTGCTTCCCAGACATGCGCTACATACCTCTGTATACACTGTCTTTAGTGCTGACTTGCACTCAAAGATAACCCTATTCAGCAGCATGAATGTTCACAGCTGTGTGTGTGTCTGTGCGTATGTGTGTGTGATGAGGGAAGGGAGGGGGGGGGCAGAGTTATTTTCTCCTCTCTCCATGTTTCAGTCCATTTTTCCTTCCTTCGCTTCCTATCTCACTATCAAAATCCTCATCCTCTTCTCCCAAGAGGCATGGTAGCCCTCCCAAATTTAAACACACACTCACATTAACAGAGGCATGCAGAAGGCATTAAAACACACACACACACATGCACACACACACACACTCACACATGCAGGCACACAGCACTTTCCTCCCTCAGGCGGTCGGACTGTAAGATGATACCACGTCTCTGAGCATTTCGCACATGCCTTCCCGGACAGTTCCCACACTCCCGGCCGCCTCAGCCTGTCTGACCTTTGCCAAGCCCACCACCCTCCCCACTGCCCCCCTGAGCCTCCTTCCTCCTTCCCCAGCCCTCCTTCCTCCTCCTCATCTTCTCCCAGGGCCTGCGGTTTGGACAGCTGCGGCCAAGCTGGCTGCTCGGCTTGTGGAAAACATCCGCCACACATGGAGGACTGCACTGATCCTTCTTGGCCTCCGCTGGCTGGCTGGGTGACTGACTGGCTGGGTGACTGCTTGTCTGTTTCCCAAACCCAAAGACACATTATTTGACCCACCACTACTTAATGTCCCTAAGCCCCATCCAAGTCCAACGACCTCACCCACCACAATATGATTCATTTTGGGTTTATTTTTTTATGTTTTTAGGTTAGCTGAGAAAGACGTCATGTGACATAAACTCGCTTTGTTGTTGCCGTTGCATGGGTTTCACCTCACGCCACCGGGACCACCAGCACGCCCAAATATCCTTGAATTAACCTTTATTCATACAGTAAAACACAGCTGATGATGATCATTCTTTTCCAGAAATACAGTAATTAGCTTTGCATTCGTGTTGCCGTAACTTTATTCTTTTTTTCAGGTGAATTCTCACTGAAACTCTTTAACAGTTTTCAGATTTGACAAGCCTGTTTCCAATGCAACATACTTTATCTTGGAGTTGTTTTGAAGACGATTAAGTTTTCTTTTATTATTTAAATTATATCGAATTTCTTAAAATGTGGGTATTCTTCCAGTCACTGCTAAAAACTTCTTTATCCAAAGTGGAAGCTACATTGCCCTCCCTCCTACTGATAGACTTGTTTAAAAATAAAATTAGTTCTCCAGACTGCTTACAGGACTAACAGTCTTGTTAAGGCGGATATTTTTTGCAGTGCAGGCCTAATCCCCTGCAGCATGGCTCCAATTTAAGGCCTCCCCACCGACAAAGTGTGGTACATAAACAGACCTGGGTTACACTTCCCCCTCTATTACACACACACGCACACACATACACAAATGCACACACACCATCCACATACGAGACTGATTTTGTTTTGGATCTGGACTCTGGCCACTGCTTGGAGCTTTTTTCCTTTTTATGTGTGCACCGGAGTTATATACACACTTATGCTTACTGAAAAACATGCATGCACGAGGGCGGCAGACAAAATCTGATTGTGGAACAGAACAGTACAGTGATGGAGCTGTAGATGGGCTTCCTTGCAGACTTAGCGCATCCACATCTGCATTGGTATATTTATACCCACACACACTGACAGAGACACACACACAGACACACAGACACACACACACACACAGACACACACAGTCTGTTAACTGCTCTGACTCCCTCTCTGGGTTCCCTCTCGGATTGTGTTGCCGGCGACATACTCTTTGTTGCACACACAAACACACTCAAGTCTTTCCTCCAGTTTCCTCACCTTCCCTTCTTCGCACAAGGATGAAAAATGAAGTGTGATGAATAGAGGGGAATGGTGTAAGATGGAGGATTACACCCCTGGCTGGAATTTTGAAGGGAGTAGCTTTACTGTAAAGACAGAAAAATACAATCTTGATGGTGTTGCCGACACCTTGCATCACATTTCCCCTCTGTTTGAGAGAGGATTATGGTAGGGAACCAGAGACTTGGCAGGGTGTTCGCAGCCTGACCTGAGACTGAGAGGATTCCTCTGTGTTTGTGGTTGAATTCAGCCTTGGTGTACACACACAGTATCTCAAACAAATACACACTAGTCTATCTGTGGGACACTCAGTGTCTCATATCAAATGGAGGAGAGGAGAGGAATGCTTCGGGAAGTCTGAAGTTTAGACTCCGACTTAAGCATCTACTTTTTTGTAGTCAGTTATCAGTTTTTAGTTGGGACAAAGTTTCCTTAAAGCCAACGGACCTCTAATTGTCTTTTTATTTATTATCTTATTTATACAAAAGCCCTACAAGTTCAAACCTGTGCAAAGGCAGCTAATGAGAGAACTGACAGTTGGGACACAAGCCTTTAAACTTACAATATGCAAAAAATTATTGATTGATCTATCTTTGTTATATGTTGCAAATTTGGGTATTTACACTATCCCAAATGTTCCCAAAAAGGTTTTAACCCAGGGAAATCTGTAATTTAATTTCATGGTGTGTTTCATGTCGGCTGAAATTTAAATATCAAAACACTGTTGAAGGCCAAGGAGAAGACAAAAACAGTGATAAACCTTGTTTTAAAATGCCATGATAAGTCAGTACTAAAAACTGTCTGAAAATTTCATAAGCTTGAATTCTTAAGTATTCAAATTGTCTTATAAATGTTGGTCATATACGGTTGAATGCCAGCTAGCAGCATTTGTCTTAAAGATTGATATGCATAATTTAAAAGCAGCAAGAGAAAACAAATGAGTATCAGGGAGGTTAAATCATTTGTTCACAAACAACAATAAGTCCAAAATTAGCAGTTTTAAAAAACATGGAACAAGTTGAAATTACAGCTGGCATATGACAGATGTATTCACTTTGTTGGGACTGCTTATGTTGCTAACTGGCCTTTGAATTAATACAAACCATATTTGAAGCATTTTTTTGTAATTCTGAGTAACACAACTTCACCAGAATCATGTAAACACACTTTTGGAAAGTCTTGGAAGAAGAAAGAAGAAAGGAGTGTTATTTAGCCACAGGAGCTCCTGTGTATTCATGGAAAATTATATTCAAAGGCTGTCATTATGAACGGGATGATGTGGATATAAAATTTGAGGGATAACTGAGGACTTTTTAATTTCAGCTCTTAAAAAAGATTTAACTCACTGTGTTGAAGTATGGGATTGGGAGTGAGGGGCACACTAGCAGCGATAAGAAAAAGTGCACACCCACATTCAAACTGCCGTCCTGCATCCCAACAATTCACACATACACACACACACACACACACACCCACATAAATACTCAATTCTCTGCCCATCCTTTTGCCCTCCTCCTCCTCACTACTTCCATCCATCCACCCGTCTCCCACGAGGAGCTCTTGCTTCAAGGCTGCGGTGCAAGCGCTCATAAAAAAAGAAAAAAAAAAATTGCTCGCCCTGATGATGGAAAAACCGACACCAAAAAAAGCAAGAGAGAAGAAATGTAGCAGGAAAAAAGTGTTAAGTTGAAAAGCGAGCATTTTCACTCGCTCTGAGCTCTTGGTCCAGGCTCAGAGCATCCCTGGATGCCAGAGTCTTTCATCATTTGGCAGCCTGGCTCTGCAGTTCAGTTGTACCTCCTGGCTGGAGGCAAGTGAAGCACCACTCGCTCTCCACACAGCAAGCAAGAGAGAAAGAGAAAGGGAGATGGAGACAAAGACAGACAGAGAGGGAATAAAACACAGTCTTTCATGCAAAAACAACCTCTGGAGTCATTCATGGCCACGCATGGGCCCCTGTCTTTTTATTCTGTGTTCTTCCCTCTGCTCCTCCATCTTTCTCCACTGTTTGCTTCATTTTCTGATGTGGTTTAGCTCCAGAAGTAAAATGCTTGTCATTATATAATCTGCAGCAGCGGATAGCTCCCAGTGATGGAGATGTTAAAAGCAAAGTGGGGGAGATGTGTGCTAGCGAGGCAGAACAGAGTGACCTCTGATGTCCTGCTCTCCTTTTTGGAAGGGAGCAGAATCTTGCTGGTATCATCGCTGAAATAACAAAAAAAAACAGCAGTGTTCTGGGCTTGAAGACCGCGTCGCCTTCGTAGGCGATTTCAAAGTACACCTGCTACCCTGTTTCGCCCGTTTTCTTCATGAGGCTCTCTGAAACTAAAACTCAACACTGATACTTCAGGCTGTTTCATCTCTCCTTACCTAAGTACTTCTGTATTTTTGGTCAAGTTACAAAACCTCCCCAAAAATCAGTTTTGCTTGAACCAGCAGAGGTTTGACAACTGATTTATAACTTGCAAGCAACCACAAATTCTATATTACAATTCAAAATCATTATAATTCTGAACAGTGTTCGCGACGTTAATAAAACAAATAATTATACAATTGCACACGCAGGAGGTAGGCCATGTGCAGGGAAATAAGATCACAATCTCCCGCTAAGCGAGTGAGCTGTGGCAACAGTGCTCAACAGTCCTCAAATGCTCTCCACTGCTGAGAGTGAACACAGGTTCCCACAGGGCTTCACAAAGCACCCCTACCATATGCATTCTTTCACTATGGATATGCCACCATGAACAAGACACTTGGGCATGTCAGGCCAGGCAGAGAGGAAGACTGATGCGTCTCATCATTAGGGCTGATGGCCTTCCCCTGCAGCGAGATGTATGTTCCTACTGTGGCGACCCAGCGGGACTCCACTGGCACCCCGCTAAGACTTCTGGGAGCAAAGGCATCTGGTGGAAAACTTCTTCCTCCCATTCAGATTCATAGGGCCGAGGAAAACAAACATATACCCAAACACACACTCCCATGATCTTACGTATATGTGCAGAAATTTATCATTGCAGTGCACACACACACACACACACACACACACACACACACACATATGTAGACACACACACAAAAGCCTGGCGCAAAATGGGTGCGATCTGACCCCCGGGGAGCCTGCCCGCCGCCCACAGCTCCTGCTGAGTTTGCCCAGTGGGAGCTCCAGCGCTAGCTGCTAACAGCACAGCGGGGTGTCTGGGAGATGCAGCACTGGAGACTATAAGGCTCGGAGTGGTGTGGCGACCATGGAGGCCTTGTCCCTCAGACAGGCCGCAAAGATAGAACGTTTCTCAGGCCCGGGCATATGCTCTTAGACATGGATGATTGTGTCCATTTCTTTTGCAATTGCTGTTCCCATGGCCTTAACCTGAAGGGTCCTGAGAAATGATTTCAGAGCGCTTAATCATCGTTTTCATCGTTAAAGGTCCATGAAAAACTTTACTAAAAAGATTAAATATATCTCTGAGAGCTGGACAGATGTGTCACCTCTGATGGGAATTCAATCAATGTGCTTCAGTTTATGACAGAGACATTAATAAAGTAGCAGGTGCAAGGGTCTTTCTCACATGATCTTTTTTTAACATTTTTGCTCCTAACAATATTATGAATATAACAATGACTGAAGGCTGCCAGTTACAAAATGTTAAGTAAAGTTTTGCAAATTTCAAAATTGAGAGTATGTATAAGCAGCAACTATAAGACAGAGTTGTTTTCCTGCTGGAGAGAAACATATAACTTTTTCTTTGATTTTTAATACATACACAAAAATACCTTTGTATTTTTTTCATCTAATATCGATTAGCTCGATGATAAGTTATATTTTTTAAACATTTCCATTAAACTAACTTTTGAACTCAGAATAAAAAGACAATTTGTTTCGTTTCTTTGATCTGAAAATTGAAAGGTGGTCACTCAGTCAGTTAAATACATCAGCAGTTTTCAGTCATTTTTAAAAAAAAAATCTGAGTTCACATCTCCAAAACAAACCGGGTGGCTGTAGCCTTCGGCAGCTGTTTAAGATGTATAATGGGAATATCCATAATTTGCATCGCTGGACTGTTTACAAAAAAATGAGTGGTTAAAGGAAACTCTACGCTTCCTCATTAATTACCACCGCGGTGTTCATAGCAGAGTGCCTTCGGATCTTTAACCCTGGTTTCTGCTATTAGCTGCTGAGTTACTAAAAACAGAAGACATGTGGACAGCTTCCACATGGGAATGAGTCGAAAGCATCAACTTTTTATATGTTAAATCAAACTTCCAGTAATTTGTAAAAATTAAATTCTAGCTCCTGGAAGACTTTTTCCTTCGTGCAAATGTATTTTGCAGCTCTATTTATGTTGTGTGGTCTGAACATGATGTTGCTTATTTCTAAGGCTTGTTAGAGGAAAACCGAACCAATAAAACTGCATTGTGATACAAGCAATTTGATGAATTTTGAAGTCAGGTATTAAGTTGAGAGAACATAGTTCTAAAATAAATGCAAACTGTATTTTTATATTCCTTTTTGATCTGAGTTGATGCTAATGAGCTTAAGCGGTACAAGCAAGTTAATGGGAAACCAAAAAACATCTTGTTTGCTTAAAGCATCATCTGTTTACTTTATGACAGGTGATGCAGCCACATAGTGCAAGCTATAGTCTACATCTCCACCATGAAAGGAAAGATAATGACACCAGTGAGTGTCATACATAGACGAGGAAACCTCTAAAGAGAGTAACCGTTAATTGACTGACAAATTTAGAATGAAGCAGAAAAGGTTTTCAGTGCAATAAAAGAGTAGAGTTTGTGCTTTACAATCAATATATGATAATCACATGCCTTCACACTGGCTTCGCTGAACTGATCCAACAGTCAGAAGCTGATAAGTTAGCAATAGCCCTTTTACTATCTATTACTGATGTGTGTTGACCTCTGGGGTCCTTGGTGCCTGTGTCACATCACCAGAGAGGATTGCTTGGTGATTGATGATCCATCTCATCATGGCCATAGTTACCTGCCACAGCTCTGAGAGGACAAAACCTTTGGGCCGGGCCAGAACTAACTTAATTCTTGTCATCCGCCCCTTTGCAAGGTATGGGAAAAATGGCTTGGACTGAAGAGTTTGGGAGATGAGAGAAGTGGGACTTGAATGGAGGCAAAAGGAGAAAGGGACTGAAAGGAAAAGGAACTTGGTCAATAGGAAGGGGGCAGGAGTGGCTGAATGCACCATTGCGTGGTCTACAGTGTTGATATTTCCCTCAATGGTCTCCTCTAAAGTGAGCGTTTTAAGCCATCCCGACACACTAAATTTGCCCTTTGTGCATGGAGAGGCCCCTAGCTGTCGTGATGCAAGGTGAGGAGGCACTGGGGGCAGATGGAACCTGCTTGTCACCTCAATGGTCTCTATTCTCCCCCCCTGTATGCCCTCCCTGGCCCGCCCCGCCCATTGCCACCATTCAGCCAGCGCTCCAGTGGGAACGTCCAGGGACCCCGCGCTTTGGGACGGTCCCATATAATGAGCCCTTCTGGATGGCTTGAATGTGGCACCATTGTTCTACCCAAGGCCATTAAACCACCTCCTGGGCAAACAAGAGCGTCCCTCTTCCTTTATGGGGCCCAAGAAGGCAACAAAGAGAGGAGTCATTGAGACACAGAGGGGCCGCCCTTTGTTTGGTGTCCTTTTTGCTGCTCCTCAATGCCTGGACTGGGTAGGGGAGGCTCCTGTTGGTCTTTAGCGCTCCTCATATCGCCACAATCCCTTGTTTGGCCAAAGTGGAGATGTGAACTTAATTGACTTGAGTGGCCCCAGTGCACCGTGTAGCAAATAACCTGGGGGACATACAGAGAAGGTATTGTGCAGCTAAAAAGTGTCTTTGGCTGCCCTACTAGTGGTGAAAACCTGTGAGGGTCGGCCGTGTGATACCTGCTAATGAAACCCTGGAGAATTTTATGCCATCTGATTTCAACTGTGAAATGTGGCCTAAGTGTGCTTAATAACTGCATTGTAGAGAGAGGACGTGCTGAACAAGACCCCAGAACTGCTGTGCAGTGATCAGGATTTATAAATGATGAATTCTTAACTTATTTTTACACCCAATTACCCTAAATTCCTTCTATGCTGAGCTCAACTAGAAACTAAGCATCCTTTCACATACCAGTGGTAATGAAATTACCGAGGTCTTCCTCACATGATAGACATTTACAACTGTAATTACTTACATAATATACTGAAATAGAAAGTTTACTGAATGACTGTCTGCCTCTTTTTGTAATTTTTCAATAGAGGACACAACGACAGACACCATGGAGAGACATTCTGGCCACTGAAGCCCTTAGGATGTCCTTAGGCTAAGGGGCCACAGACCAATGTCAGGTTGCACCATCCCTCACATTTTAACAGGCCCTGACCTCAACCTTTCCTCTGGCCACCATCCTGGGCTGTGAGGCTGATTAGCTGAGGGCAGGTGCTGAGCGTTGGGCTCCTGAGGAGAGGTTAAGGAGAAGAGTCAGCACCTCCCTGTGTGCTGCTGACTGGCTCGCTGCCACCATGTCATCCATCCTGTAGTCTAATCGAGTTATCATATCAACAAATCTCCCATCAGGGGCCCCACAGCTGACACTCCCAGAAAGAAACCCAGAGGGGGCCGACAAATTTCTAGCAGCGGGACGCTGGGGAAAGGAGCCGGCCTGCCAGGCAGCATTGAAAGGTACCTGCAGCCTCCGGTCAAGCTTCCCTCTGGGGACGACACTCACGCTGGGCGCCATGCTGGGGCGGTTATTCGATTAGGCTTCGTGCTATGTGGGCAACTCAATTCTGCAGCCCCGTGGCTGAGTGAACCACCCACTGAGAAAACTGTTTGAGTTACCATGGGAAGAGAAAGAAAACAGTCTGGGATAAAAAGCATCCAATCGGTTAGAAAACCTATAAGATGAACACTACATCTGCTGTGGGTCAAAGATGTGCGCTGGAAACAAGAGATATCGAGATATGCCTCTAAGAAACGTTGTTCTCTCAAATAATTTAGATCAAATCTCGACTAGAATTTCAGTTTTGTTTTCTTCCCACAGTAACGGCTGTCAGGCAACTCTTACAAAAAATAAAATCAGTGCATCAGATGACAAAGGACAGATTAAAAGGTTATAAAAACTGGATCAAATTAAGATTATGTGCCAAAATGTAGTGGCATTGCTCTATTCTAAATAAGATTTAAATTGTGGTTTGCCGTGAATTCTTCTCACCTACATCACACACACACATGCACAATATTACGCTTTCACTCTTGCAGAGAGAAACACTCAGCAGGGGTCAGTGGGAGAAGGGGGTAACTGTGTTGGCCCCGAGAGTTGACCTGCCACTCCACTGCTACCTGCTGCTAATGCACAAAGGAGCCCCTTGGCGAGCCGCGTCAGGAAGAAAAGCCAGGCAGAGAATGAGTAAGCTCGAGCTCCACAGAGAAGAAGACCCTCGTCTATCCCCCATGACCACTCTGTCATCCATGAATACTATTTACGCCACGGGAAGTCTTTTCTCTAATAGACCCCCCCCAGTCCCTCTTCTTCGCCTCGCGCTCTCGCCACATTCACAGGGACCCTTCTTGTCTTCTGTGTTCTGCCTCATACTTTTCTTTCTCTCTTCACCCCCCCTGTTTTTTTTACAGGCTAAATCAAGAGAGATGCTCCCCAAGCATTGCAAATTGATTATGGCACTGAACATTTATTACATGATGGCTGGGGGTCTGCACGGTTGAGATGTGAGAGAGAGGGAGCGTGCGATGAGGGAAATGTGGGCTCATCCTCAGGGTCATCATTACGATCACACACTTCGCCGGTGTCACAGGGGACAACTATTGCACACGTGTTTCACAGCCGAGCTGTTAGAGAACTAGGACAAACTATAAAGATAACTGACTTAAGTCTCAGTAAGTATACAGGTTAGAATTCTTTGCATAATACGTGAAAACTTAATTTATTTTAACTTTAATTTTTTAACTTAAGCTGAAGAGTTACTAAGCTCTCTGTGAGCTAATACAATATTGATTTTAAACATGCAAAGTGGTTATGTCAATGGCAAAACATTTCATTGAGCTCCTTCAAAATTTACAGATTGTTTTAAGTAAATGTGAGTATGTTGTGATGAAGTACTTACTGCAAACATTTACTTTGTATGTACTTAGTACTTCAACACTTACCAGACTGATAATACTGAAGGCAAATGAGCAGTTCAACCCAATAACTGTAACAAACATACAACATATTGCAACAAATACAGCAGCCCTACAAAAAAATACTTCAATCATGAAGAATAAAATGTTCTGTTAAAACTCCAACAAAAATAGATGATGTGATTAGTTTTTGTGATTATTCTTTGTGGTGTTGGCTTGAATTATATAGTAATGATCAATTTTCATCCACTATGTGTGAAACCGATGAAAGAATTGTACATAAACATACAAACCGAGACCTCAAATATGATGTTAAGTTTGAATCAGATCCACCATATTTTTAATTGATAAACTCATATTCATAACTGAACTGTGTCTACTTGTTGTCTCTGTAATGAGTAGTTTGACTTCTGCGAATGCAACAATGTCATCATGGGGTTGATTCACCTGATATTTTTTTTATGACGTCTTTGAGAGTCTCTGCAGAGAAACTAGAGACAGCGTGGGTGGAGAACGAGAATTCTCCGGAGGTTTTGTATTCACTTGGTTGTCTGAAGTGTCTGAAAAGAGGCAGAAATTAGTCAGTGTCACTGCAATGTAATGCCTCTTTTAAGTGGTTGTTCGTGAGTTTAGCAAAGGTTAAAGTTTTAATGACTGTATAGACTGAATAATGGCTATTGACCATTAAAGGAATCTTGCAAAATTTTAATCATTTATCCGAGTTATTACTTATATGCTGAATTAAAATCTGTTTCTGACACAGTTAGACAAGTTAGGGACTGTATGTGGCTGCATTTCCATTTAACACTCATGCCTACATGGGTGTCAGACAAAAACACAAACACAGACACCCTTCCACATGTGCAGCTGCACCTTACAGTAAGCATTTACACTCAATGGTAGACATTAACAAACTCAGACACATTAGTAGTAGTAGCCCTGATCACACCTGCTGTATGTTACACAGTTCTTGGGCAAAGGCGTGTTCACTTAACCACTCACCCTCTGTAAGTTGCTTTGTATGATAAAACCAGATAAATGTTTACATTAAATCAATTGAGAAACACAGAAACATAACCTCTTCACCCTGTTACCTCCCAGTTCTCCCTGCAGACACACCACAAGAGAGAGAGAACGGCATGGATTTTTCGTGGGGTGACCTCTATTGTGGCGGGCTTTAATCCTGGCCGCGGCACCTTCCAGTGGGACAAAGGGATTGCAAGCGGCAGGAAGCCAGTCCTGGGTTCTCCCAACGCTCCACACAAAGCTGCTGCCAACGTGTTATGATTAGAACATCAGTGTGGCCCGCAGAGCTCTTGCTGGGAAGGATGCAAGCTTAGACCCACGCCAAGCCAGGGCTCCGCTAGCACTTTGAAGAATAGAGAAGGGGTGAAAGAGATGGCCACAATGAATACCTAAAAACCCCCATTCAGGCAGACCTTGAGAAGCACAGGTTGCCTCTGTGGTCGGTCCTCCTCTTTTCTCCCTCTCCTTCTGTTCCCTTCTTCACCTTGGGCTGAGAATTTGCTTAGGTCTGCGGGTTCCTCAGAGGCCTCTTAGAAAGGACGACATGACGGGGGGGCAAGACTTTTACAGAATAGCTTCGTCAAAACTGGCGTGGCCCAGACCTGGCCCAAGATGCTCTTGCTGCTCTGCTAATAGCCCGCATCAGCAAAAAGACAAAAGGAACTCAGCAATTATTAGATTTAAGGGCTGACTGCAATGAATAGGGGAGTCCAAATGAAGTCATTGTACGCTGATGGAGGAGCCGGGGGTTAGCTGAGGTTCAGCTCCAAACCAATGCCCGGGCATGGAATAATTAACCAGAAACAGCTATTAATCTTGACCAATGACAGTGCCTGAAACAATGGAGACTGCCCAATCATTGACGGTAACATCCACGCTGAGGATCTCGGCTCACAGCTGTGGGATCATCTCTGACACTGGGAAGGAGGGGCTGTGGTGATTTAACCACAATATATCAACCTCACTGACTACCATGATGGATGAATTGTAGTTCTATGAGGACAGTGATTGAGAAACAAATTGTGCGAATCAATGGAAAAGACTTCACTTATCCACTTTTTGCTGACATGCGATTTCCTTGTTTATGTGAAACCCGACATAAACATTACCCTAACCCTAATATAACATGACATGATGAACTAATGCATCACGCAAATGACTAGAAAAGTGAAAAAATTAACAAGTAATCAGGTAATAGATAACAGAAACACACTGTAGTAAAAGAACATCAGATTTGGGGTTTTGCCTGATGACACTAAAACTACTGTATCATTGACAATACTGGATGTGAACATTCATTCTAGGTGAGATGCTGTTCTCAGCGGATCTGCAAAAATGCCTTTAGATGAACAGATTCACAAAATCATTGCACGTAAGGTCATGCTAAAAAGCACACTGCAGAAAAAAAGTGTTTCATTTTAGCACTGAAAAGACGGTTAAAGAGGAAAATAGAAAAAATTGAGGAAAAAGAGCAGCAACAGCAGTACAAGGGTGTCAGAATCCATGAGTGAGGCAGGAAATCTGAACATGTAGCAACTCCGCACCCTCAGAGTTTATCCACTCACACATAATTATGAAAACATTCATGTCGGAATTTGCCGCTCTCTAGTATCCATGCAAATAGCCTACAGCAAGTCAGGAGAAACATGAAGCCGGCATAGACAACATGTTAACTACGGCGCACACGGACAGAAAACTCTTTCACACATTCACAGCCAAACCACATAAATGTTAGGGAATGAGTCTGGATGTCTTTTCAACATGCTTTAAGAGAGTATGGTAGCTGATGACTCACTTTGTACAAACAGAATAACTACTGCAGCGCCGGCAACAAAGAGGGGAAGACGACCCAAAAAAAGGAGGACAGCTCTTACATATGCATCCATTTGTTTGGTGTTTGAGTCACCACTGATAAAACTTAACTTGTCAATCCCAGCAAACAATACCACAATTCTGTACCGCACACATAAACATTTATTAGGTTTCTTGTGTTTGTTGAATCTTGTATAATAAGCACTTTGACGTGAACTCCCAAACAAGTAAGGGATTTGACAGATAAAGCTAAAAGGTATAGATGTTTTAAACTCTCCTGGTTTTACAGGCTTTCGTGGTATCAGGATACTGAAATTGAACATCACTGTGTCCATGTTTACAGCAGTGGTTACAGTATTTGAACGAGGAGGCATTCGATGCATGCAAACCTCAGCCATGTTTGACCCCGTTAACCACATGTGAGAGACTGAGGGAGGAGAAGAGGAGTATTGAAGTATCCTGAGAGACATGAGCCTATAGGAGGCAGTCGTGGGGAGGCGTGGAGGGCGGCGGGTGGCGGGGTGGTGGTACAGTATGTGGCAGACCCCTGGCACACACGCCAGCTCCACTTTCCACGCTGCTCACTCTCCTGATGCTGCTCTCCCCCGGTGCCCCTGCCTTACTCCCAGCGCTGCTTTGTGTGCCCGCATAATCTCCCAGCAAAGGAGGCGACGCAGGTGGTCCCATCCCAGTGAGGGCTCACCTCCCCCTCCATCTTCTATCTCTCTTTTTTTTTTCTCTTCACCCTCTGCCTGCTCTTGTCTCTCCACCCCGGTTGCCTTCATCCTCTCCCTCCTCAGTCTCCGGCATGGCAATACAAAGAGACACCTCCCTGGCAGAGATAAACCTATTTTAGAGATGCTGAGGGGGAAACCTGACGCTCTCGCCTCTCCTTCCCTTCATCTCTCTCTCTCTCTCTCTCTCTCTCTCTCCACTGTTCTTTCTCCCAGGGAGAGCTGCGCTACACTGGGCTTCAAGCACCATTAGCGCCTCCATGGCGTGTGTATTCTTGTGTTTATGTGTGTTTGCTTTTTTCTGGGAGTGCATGCGTGTGTGTTACGGAGGTTCAAAGGCTTCTGCCTCTATGGGTCGCCAGTCAACCTGATCCATGGGGGCCAGAGGAGACAGGAGGCTGATAGCAAGGGACAGTTTCAGTGCAAGCTTCCTATGTTAGTACAGATGTTACTGCTCAACCTGCAGCTCGGTCCAAAAGAGGTGATTTTTATTTTTTATTACAATATTTTTCTATCACATATGTTCTGAAACAGCATAAGTTCCATAAAAATGAATCACAGCTGTATAGACATAAAAAAATCATCCTTACACCTAAAAAATTGCATGTCTCTGTATGTTCAAAGTAGTCCAGCATAATGGCTGGAAAAATTTAGGTGGACGACTTGCAAGAGAGAGACAGGTTTTGTTAGAAAACTTACGATGCAAATTATTATTTGGCTGTCAGGCAGTTATATTATTATACTAACCAAAGCTGTCTCTGAAATATTTCAGAACAACCCCACAAATAACATCAAAAGGGAAAATGTCCTCTGTAATTAAATAGAGGATTTTTACCGTATCTAATCACCCATGATTTTCTTCTTGTACCATCGTGCCCTGTTTCCCAGCTTCCCACAAAACTCCTCTACAACAGGAAAGGAAACACACTCTCCTTCACTGCACGAGAAGTAATTACCTACTTCAAGATACAAGGACAAAGTCCATATCCCTCAGTGGGAAAACACTACCATGGTTTTTCTTTTGCCCTGACATCATTGTTATCACATGTACCTCTCCTTCAAACAAATCAAACGTGGAAAATTGTCTGGTATTCCCCCCTGGGCACTCCCAATCACTGCATCAAAGGCATGACGCAAGGCCGGGACAAAATGGAAGCCATTATGGCTAATTAGCTGCTGCCCTTTAAAGCAAAGGGACCTGCCTGCTGCCGGGGCTGTGAGTGTGTGTCAGAGCAAACGCCACTGACAGCTCCCACGCTACAGAGGAGACCGAGGGAGGGAGGGAGGGAGGGAGGGGAAGGCTGGAGTGAGGGAGGAAGGAGGGGGCTATAGAAAAAAAACGAGGATGAGGCGGATTGTGAATGAGCTGGAAAGCATGCATTCATTTTCTTTTTAAAAATGTTTCCTGCAAATAATGGAGGAAGTGCGCAGGAGAAAAAAAATATAAGGGGGGTGAGGAAGGTGTTGTTGGGGGGGTTGGGGGTGGGGGGAGTGGAAGATGGAGAAGAAAAAAATTGGGGTGGGGTTTGGGGCTCTGTGCTGCACATGATGAAAGGGGCTCCTTCTTTCCCTGCCTGGATCCACATGAGCATTCTTCAAGCTCACCCAAGCAGAACTCAGTCACACTCACACACACTCACGCACACACACACACACACACACACACACACACACCAAAACACACATACGCACACACCCCACCACCATAATATTCACTTATACCCCTCCACATCCTCTCCTTCCCACCTAAACTTTATCACACACCTGAAGGTCCGCCTGCTGCCTGTTACCCAGCCTGCCCTCCCCTCCACTCATCTGTCATCGTGCTCCTGTGGTTACAACAACCCTAAACCACACACATACACACACCCCCAGAGATGGAAACAGATAAGGAGAAGACACGCATGGTTACACGCACAAACACACACTGAAAGACATATGCGCAGTTAAACACTGCATGGCCCCCCTGGCCGGTAGATCAGCCAGCATCAGCCTTCAGGTGCTGGTATTAGTGTGTAATTACTACTTCATTCAGGTTTTTTATTCACTTTAACATTGTTTGTTTTCTCTCTGTTGACTTTACAGTAGCTCACTGTCAAGCACCAGCAGAAATCCTGCACCTATGCTGCAGATTTAAACTACTTCTCAGCTTACTTTGACATGTTACCGAGTTTAGAATGAAAAATGAAAACATAAAGCAATACACTGTGCCAACAAAATGTACCAAACAACAGTAAATATCACCATCGAAATGACAAAGAGACAATTAAGTGATTTATCAGTGTTGCAGAAATTGACAAGATTGTGGTTTTGTGAACTGGCTGATTTTTATACCTTTGGTGTACTTATCAAAGAGATGGGAGGACTTTTTTGACAAATGAGGTCAGTGTGCACACCAACCCCAGTGCAGAGGCAGGATGAAAGAAAATCACAAAAAGCTAAAGAAGAGGTTGTGTGCACACAGTGTTCATGAGGCGAAAGACTTTCGACTTGGAGGTCAAAACTTTTCTTGAGAATTTCACAAATTCCATGAATGTTGTTTGGCCAGAATTCAGGAAAATATCCTCCCTGAACAAGTTTTGTGATAATAGTGCTGAAACTGGTCAGTAAGATCTACAGAAACCTGCAACATTACTCTTTTCTCTGTTTCTGAATATCCCACAGTGTCTATGGTCTAATAAAAACAACTATCTCCTAATTCTACAACAAACCTTGAGGTTTAGGAGGGATTCTCTTCCTGTCAGCATATTCAGCTAAACTCATGCAAAATTGTCAAAATTTAACATGACTCACAGTGTTATGGTCAATAAATACCTAATTGTCTTTAACTAAATTGGAGGTCTGTATTTACACAGTACATATCTCACTGCTTGAACCAGGAAGCAATCTGCCATGCTGATAATTAAGATAGAATTTCAGTTCATCTTATCTTTTTGAAATTGCATGCTTGCTTTTCAACCACCACCACCGGGTTTGATTGTTTATTCATTTTCCTCTCAAGCGCAGCCTCCAGATCTCCAGCAACGCTGCAGATAACTAAGAAGCACAGAAGTCAAGGCCTCCTCCTCCACCCACATATCCAATCTGTCCTTCCCAAACGAGCGGCGACAGACAATTTCCTGTGCATTGGAATCCTTGACCTCTTATTCCCAGCCTCAAGGCTGGTGGGAGACTCGGGGAGGGGTTAGAGGTCCGGCATCTTTTCACACATCTTTGCAGACATAAAGAGCAAACAAACCTCTGGGTCTTTATCACTGAAATCTAAACCCCTCGGCTGATTCCATGTCTGTGTGTTGAGGCAGGGGGACGCAGCGATGACCACCTGTTCTCTGTATTTCCTCGTAGTTGCTTTTGTCATGGGCTTTACATTCTTCCAAACCATTACAGGCCCAGGGCGAAACTTAAGCTTTTACCAATTTCTCCCTCACTGCCCCCCATATATGAGAACCTATACAGTCTCCTTTCAAAGGCCACTTATGTGTCTGTCTTCGTGTGAGGGGAATTAAACACAGAGAAAAGAGTTATCTTGCAGGTTTCCATAGGTCTTACAGTTTCAGCACAAGTATCACAAGACCCGCTGAATGATATTGGGGATTTTTTTTTTTTTTTTTTTTTTACAAAAGCATCAATTTACTGGGGACTCTCCTTTGTGCCAGCCCATTGAGATAAACTGTGTCATGGAAGCATTTATTGAAGGACTTTGGGGGTTTTAACAGGAGACAGTAAAAAGGGCTCCTCATACATACAGATTCCATCAACCAGCTATAAAAACTGAGGAGAGAGGATTCTCATTTATGGGGTAACATGGTTACATTTTACTGCTCTGTGGCATTGAGGCAGAGGAGGCAGAGAGGACGCCTCTTTTGTTTGCTGCACGGCTGCGGCAGACAATGATCGAGGCGTGTGGAGCGCAAGAATGTCCTTACTGTAGACACTCTCGGAAGTTGGGTTCGAGTGTGCGTCTGTCTGTCGCTTTGTCCTTGTGTCAGTGTGTGTCCATTTTCATGACAGATAAGACTGTGGGAAAAGTGCCCTTACAAACGGCGTCTATTGTCTCCCCTCCATTTATTTCATGGCGGTTCACTGCGCTGATAAGTGATGGAGAGAACCGTAGATGAAACAGATTCAATCCAATGCAGCATTGTGACTCGCTTACATGAATCACTTCTGATTAGCCTCAAGCTGGCATGGCCGAGCCGTCAATGAAACCCCACAATCACACAGAGGCCTCGCAAAAATCAGGAATCTCTGTCCCATTAAAGACCAGTCACTTCTCTGTCTCACTACAGAGGCGTTCATAAACCACTGTCAGGCCTCACTGTCACCGTCCTCACATAGTCCGCCATAATGGGCTCTGACTATTATTAACACAAGGCCTGAAGCAGTCCCGGCTACATCCAAGGGTTTGCCATAAAATATGTTAATTAAATCGGGCCCCTGGGGGCCCCTTAAAGGGAGCTTTAACACAAATTGAATATCACTGATGGCTTTGCAGAAGGGGTCGGTCTCGAAGGGGGGAGGCCCTAACCCTGTTAGTCACACGGGTCGGGGCTCAATGATGCTGCATATTTCCAGTCACTGTCAATTACCCTGATATCGTCTGTGGAGGGTCGCATGCAGCCAGCGCTTCAGGGGGGAAAGAGCAACTCAGCAACTGGTGGCTGCATCAGTGGAGCACATGGGAAAATCAGAGTAGGTGTACGCACATGTGTGTGCATGGGTGTGTGTGCGTGATTGTGAGGGTGATTATGTGATCTTCGGAGCAAATCTGTCAGCCCAGGATGCCACACGCTAATCACACGAATGCCTACGGGGGTGAGTTATGAGGAGGAAGTGTGCATGTGAGCTTCAGCTTCAGTGAATCATGTAAATGATTTGATTGCTCAAATTTAGACAAGTTTAGCACTCTGTGTTCTCAGAAAAATCTGAGAGCTTTTTTAGGTTTCAACTTGAAGGAACCAGCAGACCACATGGTAACAATTAAGCATGGGATAAATTCAGCTAAAAAAACAACGAGAGGAAATTAAGCATCTCTTTCTGGTAGTAATGCAGCAGCTCAGGGACTTGAAAGAGGCAGAACTCCATCAGATGACAACACAGCCTAAATTTAGTGCTGCAGAAAATAGTAGAAGAGTAATTGTCCTGTAGGAAGTGTTTGTGTATCTGCACAGGCACATGGCCTATTTATACCTACAAGTTTATTGTGACTGAAAATACAGCTTGACATTTTTTTCCTCCTTCAATGGACAAAAGTGGTAAATTGCAGAGTTACAGAGTTCTGAACTTTCTCACTGTCACGATTACTTTCAGGTTTGCAATAAAGTGACTTTATATCAGTTTATTTAGATGAGGGGCAGAGCTTTAAATCTGCCAATAGATTTTACTGCTGCATCATGAAAATATGAGAAACCAAATGACGACAAAGTCAAAAGCATCATGACCATTTTAACCTTGAACTTCTGGTTTAGCTCACAGCACAGCTGCAGAGGAGGCCTAAAAGATTTAAAAGATCATCGGCTGATGGATATAAATAAATTTTGAATTCACATATTAATTGCGATATATTCCAGCTTCATCTCAGTAACATGAAACTTTATTTAAGACTCAGCTATTTGGTCTGTTTTTCTGAAGGCACAAATGTACCTGAACTAAGAAAAAATGTAGCCAAGTTTAATTAAAAAAAGTTGTATAATGCAAAAAATTACATAACATAAATACAATTACATTTTAAAAAGGTTAATAAGGATTCATGATATTTATCAGAACAGGTAAATTATAAGCCAATAATCGAAAATTAATGTTATTGGCTTTAAATTGTTATAAGTCATACATTGAGTAACTAATAAGAAGCTAAACTGCTTTTAATGACTTAACTAGTGTGGCATCTACACTGTCCCCCATAGAAGACAGTGATACCCACCTTTAAAGATGGTTTGTGATTCATCATTAAACACAGGAGGCGGAGGAGGAGGAGGAGGAGGAGGAGGAGGGGCAGAAGAAGCACAAGAAGAAGAAGAAGAAGAAGAAGAAGAAGAAGAAGAAGAAGAAGAAGAGAAAAACACTATTAACAAGTTAATAACATCCACTCCTGCATTTAGGTACATCCACACAGTGTATATTCAGGAACCAGACATGTGGTTACGGGTGTGGATGTTTTTAACACCTTTAAAGAAAAAAACAACAGGATTGTGGTGTGAAACACATGTTCTTTAAGATTCTTGCAGGAGGAAAAAAGAGGTGATGTAAGTTAGACTGGGTTAGGTCAGAGCTTTGGAAAAGTCATACATCTCTCCTTGCAACATGTTGCCTTTTTTACCCTCAAGTTAACATTAACTCCAGGTATTGAACTTTTTTTTCGAATACAAAAAAATTTAAATAATCAGCTTATCAGTATATGTAATTTGATGCAGGTAATAATGAGTTGTCATATTAGCTGAAATAATGTATCCCCAATGGTTAAACTTAGTGTAGGACAGAGGTTATGTCATATAAAAATAAAATACGTAACCTTTGACAAATCAAATAAGGTAAGAAATACTTGGGTAAGGCTGTGCTTACAGTTCAACCTTAACTGTTTGATTGTGATGGGACTTAAATTAAAGGGCACACTACCTCCTGCACTGGCGTTGAGTGTTGGCAGTCCACCTCAAGTTTGCCAGACAAGCTCTGTTATAAGGACTAGTTGTCTTGTTGTCTTACTCTGTCAGTCATCTTTTTCATTCAAAGACTTATCTCAGCTTTCAGGGATGACACACTGCTGCTTCCCTCACAGCTGCTGCAACCGAGGACAACAAAGAGAGCTGAATGCTTTATGTATTTGACCACACAACACAATACCATCAGAAACAGGCCACTTATTCTTCTGACGTCTCAGTTCCTCTGCCCACTTTAGGTGGCTACTTTTCAGCTTCTGGGATAATCATATTGGACCCATTTCCCGGAGAAACCGGGGTTTACATGTCCATGACAAGCTTGCCAGTGGCCCAACCCGACAAACACAAAAACACACACACACACACAGGCATTTTTCTCATTCATGATGCAAAGCGGAGCTGAGATAACTGGGTCTGGTGGGAGTGTTTGAGAATACACACCACAAAGGTGAAGTTACCGTGCAGATGAGGTGGGAGGCATGGAATGGAACACACACGCACACACACACGCATAGAAAAACACACACAGCCCAGTATAAACCCACACTTGGGCTTTGTCAACAGACAGACGAGCGAAGACACACAAACACACTCGCCATCAAACACTCTAAGTGACATGGACAAACTCTTTATTGTGCACACCCTCAAACAATTACACACTCACACACACACACGGCTTGCTTTGTGTCTACCGCGTCTCGTGGTCGTATCTCTGCGGCCAGCTCCTCTGCGGCTCCCGCCACTGGCTCCAGAAAGGGAAAGAGGATTAGCTGCTGGTCCACGTCACAGTTTAGGCAGCTTTTGCGTGGACGGAGCAGAGGGAGGTGGGATAATGCCATTTCATGTCTCTGAGCACCGACATGATGCAATGTATCTCAGTGGTGAAACACTTAAGTGCAGAGGGGACAAACAACGACCAAACTAAAGAACTACAGCTCAAGTAAAACTGAGAGAAACAAAGAAGGAAACATGACTAGTAGGATCTTTGGGTGAAAGTGAGTTGAGAATCTCAAAGTCACCACAGCTGCTCTGGATAACAGCCCACACACGGAGTGTATGGAATATATGGAATAATCTTTCATAAAAAAAGAAAAAAAAGAGAGGTTGTGTGCCTAAGCTACTTTCTTTTTACAGAAGATTAAATCACATGATCACATGAGAAAAAGTGACAAAAAAGGTAAACTTGTTAAATAAAAAGATAAACTTTTAAAGAAGGGAGTTTTTGCTTGATATGACCAAAATTTTCACTTCTCTTTTAACTTTTTTCCCCATTTTACTTATTTCCATATTTCAGGACTTAACTTGGCTTTTCCAGAATCCTGGGTTTATGAGCACAAACCTGTTGATGTTGCTTATTTAGGTGAGCAATTAACCTCACATCTGAAATAAAAACTTTGACATGTCACCTCGACGTGTTGTAAAGGTTGAAAACAAGCCAGATTCTAAAAAAAGTTGGGATGCTGTGTAGAACTTTATTGATCTTTAAAAGTATGCTTATTGCTCTTTTTATATTCAGAGCTAAAAAAAAGTTCCAAACGAGTTGGGATGGGGCAACAAAAAGGGAAAGTTTTGGAAAGCTCGAAAAACACTTGTTTTGACCATTTCACAGGGAAACAGGTGAGAGTGTTATGATTGGGAATGAAGGTAACCCCTGAAAAGGTTGAACTGTTCACAAGGAAGGATGGGGTGAGACCCCCACTTTGTCAAAGACATGATTGCGTAAAGGATATTACTCCATGAGCTCAGAAACACGCTCTGAAACCTTTGCCAGTTAATGCTATTGATTTGCAAAATATTGCGTCCTGTTTTTATTTACAGTTACACAATGTCCAAACTTCATTGTAACATGGAGGTTGTACACTGACTTGAAAAAAAGTTCAATCAAAAAAACAGCAAAACTACATAAAACTGATGACTGTAAAATATGGAAAAACAGTAGACCGCACTGCGTTCAGTCTAAAAAGCTGCACACACCCAACATTAAACACATCACAGCAAGTTCCTTTGCAGGATTTCTCATTTGCGGAGGGGTTTCTTCTTTCAGAGCACATTACCATCATTTCCCATGCTGAAGTGTGAGCCATTAAATCAAAGAACACAAACAAAACTGTTTGCACAGTCAAGACTTAATCCGTCAGTTTCTGTGCAGACACCTCCCTCCTCTGGATCCCATGCTCCTGTGTGTGTGGCCTTGAAGTTAACATTACATCATTAACACCATCTTCAAGACTTTATAACAACAACAGCCAGTATGTTGATTTACTGACATCAAACTCGCTGACTCCATCCGAGCTCCATCAGGCTGAAAAAAAAAGAGCTGGACATCCGGACCCGTTTGATGTATTCAAGGGTCAAAAAAATCTGGTTTCTCTTTCCCTTCATCTCAGAGGGGCCCAGGCCTCCGGAGTGTAGGGGCTGTTAAAAGCAGGAAAATAAAACCAGCCACGCGAGGGCAGGGCTCGTAGATCATCCAGCCAAACAGCGTGTAAGTTGAGTGTGTTTGGGGTGTGTATCGCTCTCCTGCTGCACTTCACAGGTCTCCCCGGGCCACGTTAATTGATCTCAGCCTCACTTGCATGTGCGAAGAGACACAAAATCCCACACAAATATGATGATGTAGTGTGAAATTGGTAGCTGGTAAGCTGGAAGCATGCTCACACATACCAGAGGACATACATATTGTAGATGAACTCAGAGCAGGTACTTACTGTAAGCAGTGGGAAATATAGCCAAAGTAAATCATCTCAACATCCTGCCATAGGAAAACACACATATGGGAACATAACCAGAGTCAGACTCTACTCCTATGGTGTTCCACATGAACAGTGTTGTATAAATACTGCATAGTGTTGTATAGTATGCACAAGAGAGATTATCATGGCAACACTGTAAACTGCAGCGGACCTTGACCTCTGACATTCTTGTGGAGACACACAAGAGAAAAGGCAAGCAGCACCGCTGGATCAGTTATGATTGCTGTCCAGTGAAAAACAAAGACTCAATTTGATGATTTAATGTTTTTCAAACGAAAGTAAAGGAGGTATGAACTATTCCTTAATGAATTAAGAGAGTAATTTCATTCAGAGTTTCTCTACAGACACGTTTGAAAGTATGTAAACATACTCTGATAAGATTAATATTTGATAAATGGATAAAAAAATAAATGTTTTTCTACGCAAAAAGTAAAGAAAAGCTCTGAAAAGTTGCTGGAAGCACATCTACTCTTTCTACCTAATTGAAAAATTTGGGATTTATGAATTGCAGTCCTCGTGCTCTGCCCACCATCACTGCTTGCTCTAGGATGGCCTGTGGGAGAGCTGCAGTTGACAAGATGGCTTGCCAGAAGAAACACTGGAGAAATTCAGCCTTAGACTTTAAAACTCAGACTGTATGAAGTATGAAAAGTATATTGGCAGAACCTTTAAGGACCAATCAGTACAAGAAAATTGTTAAAGAACTTTGCAAACCTGTCTGATTTATCTGAGCTCACTTGATTCCACCTATGTTAGCATCTGAGCAACCACTACGTAACTACCAAGAAAATCATAATGTCACAGTGGTGATACATGAATATGCACTTATGCTTTATGCATTAAAAAAAAAAAAAATCTTATAGTCTGTCTGTTTTGATTAGCTTCCTAATTTTTTTAGCTTCCTAATTTTTTGGGACGAATTCTGTGGGCCTTGACCCTGAGGTTGGGAAACTTGGCTGTAAAAGATGAAAGCAAGAGGCTCACAAGTGCTTCATGAAGAACCTCTTTGTGCAATATCAAAACCAAACAAACTGTCACCATTGGCAGTAGTTTGGATGCCGATGCGGTGGGAACTTGTTTGTCTGGTCTATTTGTTTGTTGTGATGGTCTCCGAGGGGGGAAAACCCTCCTACTCAATTGGCCTTGGGATGCAGAGTAGCTGGAGGACAGGTCATACAAAGGCACAGTGTGGTGGGGTCATCACTGTCACCGCCCAGAGTTGGGGAATGTGCCAACTTTGTAACTGACGGCTTCATATGGTTGCCATGTTCTGCTCTCCTCAAGTCGCCATGCCCCGAAACCATCCACCAAAACCCCTTAACAACATGTTTACGGACCAAAATTGGGAGGATAGGCTATAGGGAGGAGAAAGAATACTTCTAAAGGCTGGAGACTATAAAGGAAACAATCACTGAGCATCACAGGACCACCTTTGCTAGAGTTGTTTTTGAGAGTGTGTGAGAGGCTGGGCTGGTGAGAAACACTGTGGATTTACATAGCAGTCTGCGACTTCAAACGAGGTGGCTGACATTTGAATGGGCTGGTGGTGGGAGCCTCTGGTGGGGTTTTTGTTGCCATGCAGGGTGAGCCAAGGAAAGTGGGCACGCACACTGCTGGGATTTGTGTGTCGACAGCTTGTCCTGTTTACTGGGCCCACAGGTTACCATAGGAGCCCCGCATGAACTGAGTGTGTGTGAGACAAAGAAAGAGTGTGAGAGAAAAAGATAGGGAGACTAGGAGATGGACGTATAAGGAGGGTATACCATGTAGAGTTAGATGGGAACTGAGTCACTGGGTGCACTGCTGAGAGAGAACGAAACAACTCTGATGAGTAATACACTAAAATAGGGGAGTTGAAATCAGGTCCATGGGACCTGGATGCCCTTTTGTGAGCAAGTACACTTCGTTTCAAGCTCCCTGACTCTGTTTATGACTACACTAGCTTTTATGGAAAAGTGACAAATGTGAGCCAAGTTGCAAATTGCTGTTTATTAGCTTCATGTGAAAGAACCAGTCTGTATTTGACATCAGAAACCACATTCATCCCTTGCATGAAAGATGCATTGAACTGTAAAATTCTGCTCTACTCAATTCGTCTACCTAATGCTGTAGTTTCTTGCACCAGTGCTGGAGTCTATTCCACAGCTGCAACCTCAAACATGCACATGGTGTTACAACATAGTATTTAATATAGGATGAAATGTGTAGTCTGTGGTGTTTGACGCCACTTCTGTGACCTGAAGTTGAGGTCCCGTTCCACTGTGCCCTTTATACGAGTATGCAACATTATAAAACAAAATAACTAGTCTCTATATCAATGGGCCTTTACTTACAAGTTATTTTTTATAACTTCTACAAAGTTATTATTTAATACTTTTCATAATCCTTGAATTTTTTTATTTTAAATGCGGGATTTTTCTCCTCTTCAGGTCTGTGAAATTCCTTTTAACAAAACAGCTGGACAAATAATAAAAACCAGTTGGTTGAACAGCTAAAACTCATTTCCAGGCTACGGCCATAACCAGTGATGAGGGTCATAAGAAGATATGGCTTTACTTTAAGGGATCGCAAGCCACTGTTCTACACAGGCTGTTACGTTCCTGAGCCAACAGACCAAATCCTTTGCATTTGTTGCACTTGGCCGCTAACTGTAATTAGCTGATCTCAATATGTCAAGCTGATGTAGAGGAATGATTAAAAAAGATCTTAAAATACGCCCGGACAACTGTGGCTAAACTTCTGACCACATCCAACCATAACAGTGTTAACCTCACAAGGAATAAATGTTATTACAGCACACAGGGAACCAAAGGGAAAAACCCTTTGCTCCTGACAAGGAACACCTGTCTGAGTGAGTGTATACTCTGGAATGAGTGTAGGCCTCTGGGACAGAGGGAGGGAGGCATGTGAGTGAGTGTGTGCATGTGTCTGTCTGTGTACAGAATCTACACAAATATCCAGTCAGTCCAGGTCATACATGAGTCTGAAGTAAACTTAAATTACAGTTATAACTTTCCATTGTATTGTATGCTTGGCTCAGGATTCAGACTGCATACACACACTGATCCACTTCCGCCCACACAGATCCAACACTTCTCTCTCCCCTCCCACAGCTTTCCCTTTCCCTGCCTGGCTGACGAGCTGTGCTGCCTGGCTCGGTGGCGGTTGCCCTGTCTATCAGTCTATTTCCAGGCTCAGGGCCCAGAGCCCAGGCAGGCAGTCAGTCAGTCAGTCAGTCAGGCGGTGTGGTGGAGGGCAGAGGGGTTGATGCGTGTGTCAGAGAGGCGCTCTCCCACATTCCCCCGGCGGCTGGCAGCAGGCCGGGCCTGCGGAGGGGGGTTCGCCTCTTTCTCACGACCTCTCAGGTTCCTGCGCTCATCTGGGAGCTATTCATTTCCTGCCAGAAAACAGCCTTCCCCTGCAACTGCAGGAGGGGGGGGGTGGTGGAGGGTGAGGGGGGGCGGGTGCGAGGGGATGGGGTGGAGCGGAGGGGAGGGAGGGTAGTTTGGCTTCAAAATAAGTCCAGGGCTTGGTACAGCAAGCCCTGGGCTTAAATCATAAAGCTCTTGCTTGTCTGGGCTGCAATCAAAGACAGCCCCAGTGACAGGCCGGGAGAGAGAGGGAGAGGGAGAGAGAAGAACCATGAGAGAGAGAGAGAGAGAGAGGGAGAGAGTGGAACATATGGTAGCACTTAGGGAGCCAAGGAGGAAGCAGAGGGGCTTTTTTCCCCTCCTTTCGCTCTCTGCATGCACGCGGAGTGTGGGAAAAGTTAATGGACACGCATGGCAGCTAACCCCCCGGTCGTGTTGTGACATGTGTGCGGTCACTCCGGCAGCTCGGCCACTGCTCTGGGTAATTGGAGAGACTCGTAAAGCTGTTCTCTCGAGGGGAAAAAACCACTGAAGATGTTGGTTAGTGGAGGGGAAGGGGAAAGAAGGGAAATGGTGGTAGAGCGGGGTTGGAGGGCTCAGCAGCTGGGTGTTGTCCGGGTCACACCACGTGCCTCCCAGACGTCCCACGTCCAGCTGTGGCCCCGGGGCTCAGGGCAGGAAGCTCGACACTGGTCCGAGCACAGCTGGAATGCTGTGAGAATGTTTTGTGCATGTGTGTGTGACTGTGCTCGCTTGTGTGGAGAATCTCTGGCTCACAAGAGGCTGACTGTTATCCCGTGTGGTAGGCCTTTCCTTGATCCCCCCCCCTCAGTTAACTCCCAACTACCTCACCCATTGTGCCCTTTGGCCAGGCATGTCCTCACCCAGTATCCTCCACAGAACACACACAAGAAGTATGTGCACAAAGGCACAAACACACACATGGCTTCAATCAAACAGGGATGCATGGCCCCCCATAAAAAGGTGTGATGGAAATTCAAAATGATGGCACTTATCCACACTTTGTGCCTCTTAGCGCACTGATAATTGCAAACACCTGCACTCCCTCCCCACACACCCCCCTTCAAAGAAGGGCCACACTCGGATAGCTGGAGGGGGCACAAACACCTGGGCAGAGCAGAGCGCTACCACATGGCTCATTGGCGAGGTGTTTAACATGTCCTTCTGCTGTCAACCCCCCATGGCATCAAGGAACTCCCTCAGCACTGATTGAAGACACGACCCGCAGCTACTTTCTACTCTTTACTGTCAGGAAATGAATGTTGTTGCTGATATAAAGCTGACTGAGCGGCAGAAAATCCTCATAATAATGATTTCTTAGCTTTTCTAGCTTGATCACCTCAAATTGTTGGTTGGTTTGTTAGTTTAATAAGTTGTCTCTCAATCAGAAACTTGTGAGTGGAATGTGCCACTGCAGTGAATTTGCACTGATCAGAGGCCATTTAGCTTTATGTCATAGTTAAATAGGTGCAAAACAGTCATACAAAAGATCCAAGTGACATGTTTTGATCAAATCTTGCAATGGCTGGTTTGACAAGAGGATTTGAAACAGATAGATAAAATCTCAAGCCTCTATTACAAAACGATCATATGTCTTAATTTATTAAATAAAAACCATAGTATTTCCTGTCTCTTAAATTAGACAGAGGCTGTGCTCTTTTTCATCTAGGATGGACATCCACAGCGGCCATTCACGCTCCACTCATTGATCCTGCAAATACCAATCAGATTGCAATGCACTTATGCGCTGCTAGATGGCGTAAGTGACCTCTGTAAGACTCCAAAGTTTCCAGCAGGAAAGCTGAGACTGCTGGACTATCAGCGCAAGAAACAGCACTAGATAGTCTAGCGTGTGTCTGATTAATTACAGAGCCACCGTCTCCTGTCTGACTCACTTATTTAGATAATGGAAATACAATTACAACAATTTACTGACAGCCTGGCCCAGTGTGACCCACAGTAAGTGAACATGCACTGCTTTAGCTCAGAGACACTTCCACGGAATACATGTTTTCAATAAATAGCACATTTTTTTGCGGAACTGAACCCCAAAGGTTAGTGTTTCGAGGACAGGAACCACTACTTCTAGCAATACTTCTTTTTTCCATAGCTATACAAAGTGGCATGATGCTGCTGGTCAAAAGTGAAGCTTGTAAAGTTTCTAACACTTGTTTCGGTCGAAACGGAGTTTTGAAAATACTTGTTGATTGCATGTGTAAAAATCCCTCTCGACAAAATGCAACTTTTGCAAATATTTCAAGTATTTTAAAGTAAATTAAAGAGAACTGTGCAACAACTCACTTTTGCCTTTATAGGACACGCACAGGGAAATCTGCATTAAAAAGTACCACATTATCTACAGGCGGAGATTCGTAATATTAGCAGTTTTAGGCATCAATGAGAAGATTAGTTGAGTTTTTTTCAAACAAAAAAACACAAGAACAAGTGCATGTTTTTAATATCTTTACAAATTTATTTGTCTTCCAAAACGAAGAACACCATAAGAGCATTGAACATATCTTTGGCATCACACAGTAAAAAAGACAACTCAAATATATATAAAAATGCAGTGAACGGACTTCCACAATACAGATCTCATTTCAATATGAACTTTACTCCCTTGTTAGCTGTACAAATATAGTGCATACTCTTTCCATTTTACAAGAAAAAAAACAGATTCAAAACAACTTTCTAACATTAAACAAAGAGAGAACTATTAAGTGTCATTTAAAAAGTCTTTATGGTCCTTTTCCACATTTCACCAGGGTCGCCACACCGAGTCCGTGTTGCCTGACGGGGCTCCTGGGGAAACCGCAGCCGGTACAGGGACCGGCGTGCCGACGTTATTGGCGTACACGGGGATAACGGGGCCGTTTGGCGCAAATGCCGCATTGGGTATGAGGAATGCAAACTGTCCGTCTGTGGCAGGCACGATTTGGAAACCACCGTACACCTTGGTGGCGTCTGAAGTTAAATTAGCCGGCGATGAGCCGCCTTTACAGGACACTGCGTTCATGGGCAGGACCTGCGGGGATGAGCTGGGGATCTGCACCATGGACTGGCCGAAGGAGGGGTGGGTTGGTCCAGCGGTGGATGGGAGCTGGTGTTGGTGCTGATGCTGGCTGGGATAGTTCATGGCGTTGATCTGGGTCATGCAGTTTGCCAAGTGACCGAGGAGTCGCGTCCTGACTTCGGTGTTGACACCTTCGCAGGTGGACAGGAACCGGGTGACTTCATTCATGCACTCGCTGAAACCGGCACGATATTTTCCCAAGACAGTGGGGTCGGTGTTCAGAGCAGCTGCAGAGAAAACACACGGATATATTTAAGTCAGGATATTTACATTCGCAACCTGTTTATGTGTACATTACGCAGAAATCTGTCAAATATAGCAAAGATTTTGAAAACAGGGCTGTAAATCAGCCCAGACGTGCTCAAAAACGCGCAGTCGTGAGACAGAGTAATACGGGAAATGCGACTTACCGGTCATCTGAGCCCTCTGGAGGTTCCGGAGATGCTTCACCGTCATCTCCAGGATGTCCGCCTTCTCCAGTTTAGAGTGTCTGGAGCTCTGAGGGGACGGAAAACACACATGGTTTAGGATTACGCGCTCACTTTCTCACTGTTTGACAGAGGCAGTTTTGAAATCTATTAATAACCCAGACGCTAAGTGAGTACTTACATCTTTTTTGAGCGCATCCAGGATGAGAGTTTTCAGCTGCCCCAAGCTCTCGTTGATTCTGGCTCTTCTTCTCTTTTCCATAATTGGCTTGGACGACTGAAGATAAAAACAAAAAAAAAAGACTTTTAATTTTAAATTTCTTTCGTATTCCGTGTGTTTGAGTGATGAAAAACTTGTGAAAAAATAGTTTTCGCAGTTTTTAATTGACACAGACACTGAAATATTATTAAACACAAGCTTAATACCAACCTTTCTGTGCTCGGAGGCTGTCTTGGGTTTATCGGGGGTTGTGTTCATGCTTGCCGGAGTTGCAGCGACCGGAGAGGATGAGGTTTTTTCCATGATATCGGCAGGCATCTTTTTATCGGAAATATCCCACAAAAACACAGCAAATTACGATCCACTGGTGTAGGATAGAGGGTGATGAATATTTTCAGCTTGTGATTTTCAAAATTCCCCCTTCTCTTTCTCTCTCTCTCTCAAAAAAAAAATCCTGAGTTATGTATCAAGTTAATATCCGTTTCAGCGATGTGCAGCAGCAGCGGCAGCGGCTACCAGGAGCGGATGCAGAGTCTCTCTGTTGGACTCTCCGCGTGTGGCTTGTATTTATATCTCGCACTGCACGCGAACGGCTCGTGTGAAACTTCCCAAACTTTCTTTCCCACAGTAACTTTCCACCAATCAGGGCGAGGGACACGCGGCCCGAGGGAGGACGGCTCGTGGTCGGCGCCCTCCCATTGGTTGTTTGGCCGCTTGAGCTGGCGGCCAATGGCGCGAGGCCCGGGTTCAGGGCACAGCCGGGGAAACTGCCTTCAGTCTTCAATCATCGTACCGTTTACATATTAACAGTAGAGCCGCTGACTGGGCATCGCCACCAGAAGCGGGCAGAGCACTCTTTACCCACCAGACAAGAGATTATATCAGAATTCTTTTAAATATAACATATATACAAAAAAATTATTAACATATAACAACAACAACAACAACAACAACAACAATAATAATAATAATAATAACGTTTGCCCCGCTGAATTACCATATTACCATCACCAATTTAGGCACGCACAATCCATAAATTATAATATTTTTTATGCAGGCATTAGGTCTGTCTGCAAAAAAATAGCCCATCTTTTAACTCTTGTAGGGCACAGAAGTTCGTGAAAAGTGTGTGTCTCAAATTCATTGAAAGTTCCCAGTAAAAAGGATATACAAAGCAAAGTATTTCTGAACCGTTAAAAACCACCAGTGGGAAGTGGTAGGCAATCAGGCAATCGGAGTTTCAGTCATGTGCCATGGAGGCACAGAAGGCAGCAGTTTTATTTTCTTTTTCGCCAGACTTCACAGTCGATAGCCCTAGTTGCTTTTAGGCTATAATGACATTAGTTAAAGAAACAAGTCTAGCTGACTCAAAAAAAAAACCACACGAGCAGACGAACTCAAATCATCAGATGCACACAGCTTTAAACACAACCTTGAGTAACGTTAATTTGGCCTACTCTCAGAGGAGGAAATAAAATTAAATGCGCACACTCCATTTCCATGTTATTCACTATAGTTCCCAACTCTGTGGTACAAATTTTGGCATTTAATCATCCGCCGGTGTTGTGAATGTGGAGCACGTGCCAGGATGTTTTATGAGCGCGGTGGTTGGAGGTTTGGCCGCCGGGCTGCCGGGGGGCCGCCGGGCCAGGGAGGAGGCTGGAGGGGTGAGGGGAGGGTATGTGGCGGCGGTGGTTTACATTAGAGGGGAAGGTAAATAGCAGCTGCTGTTTTAAAAGCCTGGGAAAACCACGCCTACAGAGAGAGCTGGATCGGGCTCCCTTATCGGAATGTGAGCCAGAGCAGAGATATTTCTGAGCCCGGAGAGCTCACACGATCAGACCGATGCCTCCTCCTCCTTCTCCTCCTCCTCCTCCTCCTCCTCCCCGCCTGTGGTCGCCCCATAGCGTTCAAGGCTTCTTTAGATTTCAGATCATAATTTCATTTCCTTATCTTTATTGTAGTTGGAGACACGTAAAAGCAGACCCGCAGTAAAGGAAGAAAGAAATATGGCCCATAATTGCGTTTTACAAGTTTATTGACGGACAGCGGCTCTCCATGTTTTCAGGTTATGCGACTGTGGTCTCAAACAGGGAAGTTTATATGAATCTGCGTGTGTGATGCATTTTCCCAAGCTTAGCAGTCTTACGGGTCTGTGAGGTGACTTTCACATTGTCTTTACAATTTAGGCTCTTTGTGTCTCCAAAATGTAACCTCATCCAACCAATACTAATCTCAAACAGAGACGCTACAAGTGACTTATCCTCAGAGATAAGACCAAAGTTTCAGCGCTATAACTACCTAGGACACGTAGTTGTATCCCACCACAGTTTATTTGCGAGAAAAAACAAAGAAGAACTCTCTTCTGCAAGGAAAAATCTCTTTTTTAACGATTTAAATGAGGAAAGATTAACATGAATTATGCGCATTTCTGAAGGCTTTAACTGACAAATATAATATTATGAGAGGAGTTGTAAACTGAAAAAGTAATTGAATTATGCCATCTTTTTTAAGCGACACGTTCATTAATTTAATTTTTGATTATACGGAGCCCCAAGGCATGTCTCTCTGCTGAGCTCACACACCCCCAGCTGCTGCAGAGACCGCGACACGTGGCGCGCAGGCGACCAGAGGAAGGCGCTCCTCTCGCCGGCTTGCCGCCTGGATCTGCGGGGCGTCGCCAGCGGCTGGCCGCAGATCGTGAATTTGATAGGCAACACGGAGCTGCACAGGGCTCCGGTTCCTCGGCTGAACATGAGAGAGAGGAGCAAAGATGGTTTTAGTTTCTCTCCAAGCCTGCACTTGAGCGTGCAGTAGTGAAACTGGTTAAGGTGCCTGTAAACTACAGTTTATGACATCACCGCTAGCAGACAGACAAATTGCTGTCAAAAGGCAAACGCGTTATATTAACCCATACTTTTAATGTCACTTCAAGCGTTTGCTCATTTCACCAAGTTTTCAGTCTAACAAGACAGATGAAATCCTGTAAAATGGTCGGTTAAAATTAGATCCATACTGAACTGCAATGTCAGACTGTATAACTGGCATGTGGAGACATCAGTGAAACCACACACGTGTCTTGTGTGTAATTGCAAACTTTGCTCTTGGCAGGAGGAAGGCTGGTCTCTACATGCGCCTAAACCAGCTATAATCATCATATCCTTCACGCGCAACAATGCTGCCTCTGTCAAACACATCACTAACATGTCTCATTGTTTTGAGCCGCACACCTGAGTCGTTTTTTTGTTTTTTTTTTCCCAGCACAATGGCATTGACAGAGTTCCAAAACAAACGTATTGAGGTGAAGCAGACAGAGTGTAGGTTTTGAAACGCTCTCCGCCTCAATGACTTTCTCACGCTCATGTTGCAAGAGGTCTCCGGCGGTGAACTGAGTCACGGAGCTTTGGTTCGCCCGGTCCCTCCCTTTTCCCTATGAGTTGTGAGCGTCTTTCTGGGCGCACCTGGCGGCCGCCGGTCCCCGGAGTGTTACCTGTTGCTATGTCTCAACTCCTCTATCACAAGAAATCTGTGGGAAACAGGCTGACTAACAGCGAACACGGCTCTCTGTTGTGAAAAAAGCTTTTGATCACTGAGTGTTTAGAGATACCTTACTGATGAAAAGGCGGTGACAATGGTCCGGTCAGTTGACAGGAAAACAAACAAGCGTGATTATTTTACATGTTTTATTCGGGACACCCCACCCTCACTTACCAAAATTCTCACACTCTTTTTCAACCGTGTTTGTCTTTTCCTGGTCCCTGCACCGACCCTCATCCATCTGGTCATATCCTCTCTCCATTTTATCTATCTTTTTTATATCACCTCTCCTTCCCTCCATCCTTCTTTTATCTCCCTCTTCCTCTTTTTTTTCATTCCACCACTCCCAGTCTTTCCCAGGACTCATATCTTTATTGAACCCTCTGACCATGGACCATTGTAATAATGCAGCATGATGCAATTAGACAGGGAGATTGCAGCCCTGAAGTGTGTGTGAAAGTGTGAGATATTGCACTCACAAAACAATCTGGCCCACTGTGATCCACTAATGTGTAAGCTATTGGTTAATAGTACTGTTGCTAACAGGCGCTCCTGGTGCCACAAGGGTGACAAGGGTGTGTGCATGTGTGTGTGTGTGTGTGTTCAGGGGGGTGGGGTTGAAGCTTAAATGCTTATGCTGGCATTTAAGCTTCATTATAGACTGGCGAGAGGAGTGTGAAGTAAGCAGGCAGTCAGACAGGCTGTATCAAGGCCAGCCTTGAGGTGTCATGTGGCTGCCACTGCCAAACTGAGGGTGGCACTGTGTTGACGCAGCCTGCCTTCCCATGAGGCTGCCACATAGTGGTTGACTTGACTTATCCAACAGTTCACACTGTGATTACAATGGTCAACAAGTCACCAGAAATCTTTCATTTCCTACACAGCTGAGTGTTCAGTGTGTGCACAGTCACTGCTTGTCAACAGCCAATGAACTCTGCAGCCTTTCTTGGAAATTGCAAACTGGGTAAGAAGCTCATTACAAACATTCAAAGACTCCCAGTTTTCTACAACTTTTACTTGAAAGACTGTAGTAGGAGAGATGCTGGGGAGTGGTTGCATGTGTTGTTCTATTTTCAACGTAAATTGGTCTAGCATGAAGGTACCAGTTAGAGTTCAGTGTAAAGGGTTATTTTTGACTTTGTAAACAGTAGTCTGACAAATAAATCATACCTAAAGGACTACCACCCAACTCTCTCAGAGTTATTAACCATATTCTACAGTCGAAAGAGTTTGCTCAGTTACCATCAGATGACCGAAATATTGAACTTTGGTGGCAGGATAACAGGTGGGAATATGGGGGGGGGACGGGACTGCATTATCAGCTGAGGAAGACAGAAATGTGACTTACAGCTTTTAAAAAATATATAGGCCTTGTGTTCAGTTCTTTTGTGTAGAGGTTTTAAGCTGCTCAAGTACACTGTATTGAGCAGTAGGTCAGTAGATCCTATCACCATGCACACACATGCATACAGAGTACAGATGCACAAAACCTGTACAGCTGTGACACATTATATATTTCTGCTGACTGCAGAAGGCAGTATCAGTGGAGGCAATGTGTTACCAAAATAGCAATGTACAAGTAAGAGTTAAAAAAAAAAAAAAAAGATGACCTCCCACTGTGAACAATGCAGATTTCAAATAGTTCAGTTACTGGGTTTGTAAATGATTCATTTAAGTTGGGCCTTAAATGTACACAAAATGTCTTTTGGGTGAGAAACATTATTAAAATATGTTAATTTGCATAGAAAACTACACAGGGTACTTCAGCCACGCATCTAAAAAATCATGATATCTTCTTCAAATCTTCAAAACAATGTGACATTTGCATAAAGATTATTCAATCGGCAAAATACATCAGCCTACATTTGCCTGTGAAAAAACTGTATCTACAATAAACAACTATTTGGCTGCGTTTTGAGGCTCTAGCACCACCCACAATCAGTCAGAATTGAGTGACCCATCACCCAAGTTGCTCACAGTGTGAGCGCAGGGTTACAGCAAACAGAGGGTTGTGTGAAAGCGATAAGCTCTGACAACTTACAGAAAGCGCTGAATGATAGCAGAGCCAGCCGTTACCGATTTTGGAGTGTGTGAGAGAAGAGAGGGGGAGTAATGTGTTGAGCAGCAAAGGAGTATGTTTATGTGTATGTATGTGTGTGTGGTGCAAGTGTGTGTGTGTGTGTGTGTGTGTGTGTGTGTCTGCGCACACGCATCATCCCAGCGTGGCATGAATGTGTGTTATTAGTGGGAGTGGAGTAGGACCTGTGCTCAGCTGCTGTTAGCGAGGCCAGCCAAGGCTTGGAGAGCAGGATCAAAGCAGGGACAAAGAGAGAGAAGGAGAACTGACAGATCCTCCAAGCAGAGAGAACAGAGGGAGGAGAGAGGAGAGGAGATGAGGGGGTTTGGAGGCTCTCCAGATACCGCCGCACACATCGCTTACCTCCCCTAACACACACACACTCACACACACAAACACAAGCCGAGGTGCCTGGAGCAGCCTGGGAGCAAGGAAAACAATAAGTACAGTGATTGTACTCACGCTTTCTTTTTCTCACACAAACACACACACAGAGAGATCAGCATGGGTCACTGTAAGCCTCGCAGACACAGGCGCTGGGGTCCGTTTTGGCTGGCTTAAACAGAGAGAGAAATGTTTTAAGGCCTCAGTGAGGGGCTGTAGACCGGAGCCTCCCCAGGCGGCTGCCACTGCCTCCCTCCACATCTCTCTGCATCAGAGACCAAGACGCTCGCACTTCCTTTAGGGGTCTCTCTTTTGCTCTGTCTCCATCTCGCTCAGCCCCTTAGCTTCCATCATCCGCGTCACTCCTCCACCTCTTCTCTCCTTCTTTTCTCCATCCGACCCTCTCCTTTCTCTGATGCCTCCTGGAGCAGACCAGCTCTATTTGCATGTGTGGGGGAGGCGGTGTAGCGTCGAAGGTCAGAGGTCATGGTGAGTCAAACCCAGCAGCGGTGGAGAGGAAGCGGTTGGGGAGAGGACCAGCGAGTTGGCCTGGGTCTCTGGTTAGCATGCCTGAGGCTGGAGCAAACTGGGAATACGGCTGCTTCTGCTGCTGGTAGTAGTTGCGGGTGGGGGTGAGGGCCACTCATGCAAATGCTGTGTAACCACCATTTACTGGATGCTCTGACTGCAGACATAGCTGTATACACAACTGTTAACAACCAGATAGATGAAAGATGATGTGGCATCGGATTCAGGTTAGATAATCCTGATTTGCCCTTTCATGTATTGACATTTTGTACCTGAGTTTAACAAGCTATCTACCAGTTCATGTCCTATGGTTAAATATGAAAGGATTATGAACTGACCTGTTCAACTGATTAGTGTTTTCATGCATAATCATTTGCAAAACAAGACCAATTTTAAGACAACTGTCGGGCTGTACTTGAGACATTTTTAATTTTTCTCAAAATCCCCTCTAAATAAACATTGACAACATATTAGGTCCCTCTTAAAGCCACTGAACAGGTTTGCCGCTTTTCTTTTTTAATCTAATAACCATCAGGTTCACATGAAACTGAGTGGGGGACAATCTCTGAGTGTCGCTTGTTTACTCTCAGTTAGCACTGGGACATTTGAATTACAGGTGCATGAAGGCTCCCCATTTCCTCCTGAGGAGGCCGTTTGTTGACTGTAGATAAGGAGGCCAGCCTTTGAAGAGGCATACACACACACACACACACACATGCACACAGTGCTCCCTAAACTGACAGCTTGATGCTGTGAATCATTATCTCTAATAGGCCTAGTTTAGTGTAAACAAACACACAGAGTATGATGCAGTCACTGATACCCTCATCATCAAACCCAGAAAGAAACGTGTCACATTCAGGGTTTACTCATATTTGCATAAAGGTGATGAGTTTAAATACTTTGGTGGGAAACAGAGAGGTGAAGGGTTAGAGTTAGATTGCTGAAACTGTGTTGTCTTCCCCAGCAGTTGCTTTCAATTCCAGTGCCAGTGTTTGGAGAAAGACTGCATGTTTCTGTCACGATGGCTGCTGCATCGACAGTATTTCATCTTAAATCTGGACAATAATCTCACTAAAGATGGCTACCAGTTGAAGCAATTAAACATGCATTGGCAAGATGTATGTATATGCAGACTTAAATGGAATATGGAGAAAGAACGAAAGTCTGATGTTCCTACACATACTTACACACAAATGAATAGATCAACACTCAACATTTCAGGGCTTTGGCTTGAGCAACTGTTTGTCAGGTTAATTCCTGGTGTCAGCAGAGCCCTGCACCGCTAAAATGTTCTCCAGCAAGGCGCTGAACTCCCACCGGATCCAACTGTTCTGTACAATAGCTGGCCCTGACCTCTGACCTCCTCAGAGGGAAGAATGCTAAGAAAGAGTTTCACTGTGGGGATCAATAGGGTATTACATTGTTATCAACCAAATGTGATTATAACAAATGGCCTGAGTAATAATTCATCAAGTTTTGCTCCTGTGCTAACCTGGCAGAGGGCAGATGTCTGTGAGGATGCCCTGGGAGGCCCCAGAGCCCTTTTCTCCTCCTACCTGGGCCAAGGCCAACTGCATCAGACAAGAGGGCCCCGAGGATTACTCTCCCCCAGAGCATTGGCCTCCCTCCTGGAGAAAAAAGGGCAGCCATCTCTCCCTCCTCTCTTCCACCTCAAGCCCTCATCTCCCCCCCTTCGGCCCTCAGCACTCCACCTTTCCCGTGGGAGTTTGCAAAGCCAGGATAACCTTGAGACCTCAGCTGGTTCGCTGCCAGAAACATTAAAGAAATTCCCTGCTTCCCTCCTTTTCTCTCTCCATCCTCACCTCTCCTGTACAACCCCCTCCACTACCACCACCTCACCACCCCTCCAGCCCTCCTCCTGATCACCGGGACCATACTCTATTTTTTTCCTCCTCGCGCCCCCTTTTCTCTCTCTCCTCCCCTTCATTTTTAGGCTTTTTTTTTTTGCCTTCTCAGCCTCCTCTGATTGTGGCTAAGATTAGCCCTTTCTCTCTCTCTCTCTCACCCTCCTTCATTTCCTCCTTTCTCGTCTTCGACAGGAGAGGGAGGGTGAGGGCTCAAGTCAAGTGAAAGAAAGGGCTGTTCACATAATCTCCTGCGTAGTTGACTATTATCTTTAGATTGTCTAGCTGCCAATTTCAATTTAGTCAGCGCTGTTATCAGGCCAAAAATAAATGCCTCATTTGAAAGGTGGAAATCAAACTGTCCCGACAAGAGGGATGACTGACGTTGATTGCAAACTAACTGTTTTGGTGGCAGCCTGCACTTTGTGTGGCTTTTGTCTCTTTCCTCTCGTTCCCCCTCTTTGCCTCTCTCCCTATTCTCTCTGTCGGCTTCACGGCTGTCATATTCCTTTAGTGCTGGAAAGGTCAAGTGCTGCTTGCTGCCTGCAAGATCTGAGGGAACTCAGGGATATTCAGCTGCCCCCCCCTCCACCTTGCTTTGTGGCAACAATGCTTCTCGCTGCGAGCTCCCCTGCACTGCCACCAGCCAGCGGCGGCAGCAACGGTAGCAGGCCGCGTTGCACAGGAATGTGTTTATCCCCTGTAGTCAGCTCCCTCCTTTCAAGTTCCCAGCTCCTCCAAGTTGATCTGTTTTCAACGCGCCACACAGAAAGGGGCCCCGTGCTCCTGCAGGACAGCAGCCGGGATCAGTTCACCATATTTACAGTCAAGAGAAATGATAAGTAATGAAGACGAAAGGGAGACAGAGACTGAGAGGAAGAGATGAGGAAGAGCATCAAAGGAAAAGTAATGTTTTACATCTTTTCCAAGTTGGAGTGCTTTTTCACTCACTCCTCTTTACTCAATTCAGGTAACGTTGCATTAGATTGTCCTCAGACTGGGTGCATTTTTAATTCAGGAGTTCAAAATGGAGTCTTTCATGTTGCCCTCAGATTTCAACAAGGAAATGGAGAGAGTTTACAAACAGCGGAGATGAACTTTGTAATGGTTTCCCATGACATCACTGCTGATGGGGCCTCAAGGGGCTGTGAAACAAATCCTCTCTGAGACTTCAGACACACACACACACGCGCACACACAGGTATGACCTCATCCCCAACACATTCCAGGTTTCACCTTGCTGCCCCCATCCCTGCCAAAGTGTCTCCTTCTCAGTCACTTTAACACCCTATCTGCCCCCTCATCTCCCCCCCTGCCACACCCATCTCAGGCTTCATTGTTTGCCATGAGAGAGCTAACTACTGCCGCCTTAAGACTGCAGGCCTGCTGGCTAAAACTCTCAGCCTCACACTGGTTTCAACAATCAGTTTCTCTTCTCCACCCACTCCGGTCTGCACAGAGTCACTATTGGGCAAAGCATTATGGGAGAGGCCACTGGCATGTAAGTGGCTTAACTGGAGTCAAGTGTTGGCTGCTGGGGTGTTAATTTCAGATATTTAGAAGAACTAGTTTGCTCACTGCATCTCCTCAAGGGTCATTAAAGGTTCTACTTTCTTCACAGCATGTCCTAACAACGAAGAGAATGATATCTAATGTACATAGTCTTTGTTCATTCGGCAGGACTGCACTGTGCTCACTACTTCTATTCATCCAATACACTTTGGCACTCAACTTAATCCATACTGGATAACAAAATCTTTTTAAAGCACCTAAATGCACCACCTACTGGGCTAAAGTAAACTAACTATGTCAACAGGTCTAACTTTTTGAGAGGCTGATAGCATTATGTAGGAGATCATCTTAAAAGCATAGTTTAGATGAAATGAAATCCTGTCATTATATTCTGTGCTGAAACTCCACGGAGACAGAGTTAAACTTTACAGGACACAGTTTGCAGTATCACCTGCCTTAACTCTCTGTGGGTTTAGTGGCCCTCCCAGTTTCAATGGCATTTCAGGTGAGGTGGAGGAGAAGGTGACTGCATTTTCATTTTGGGTTCAACAGTTCCTATATTTTTCTGATGTAGAACACCACAGGATCCTTTGAGGCAGACATAAACACTCAGCCGTTACTGAAGAGATGCAAAAGACAAAGAAAAACAACTATTCAAGAACAACAATGACCACAAGCCTTTTCTCTGGGTGTAAGGAAGAAAAATACAAAAACACCGCAGTCTCCTTCTTGCAAAGTATCTAGGGTATGTACACAAAAGCAACAACGAAAGCGGTAATATTATGCCAAGGTCTTGTTTACAATTCTAAAATATTTCCGTGGAGAGAGGCACTACCTGTCCTTGCTCTCTTTAGCCAAGTAAGAAGATATTTTCATCTGTTGTTATGCAGATATTCTGCCAGTGGCAAACTAAGCTACGATTGCAGGAGGTGTGTGTGTGCTGCTTGTCTCTCTTCAACCTGCTGCTTTTGTCCTCTGACTTAATATTTTTACTTTCCATTTCATAATTTTGTTGTTTTTTTTTCACACAGGGATTCAGCAAGTGATTAGATTAGTTAAATGTCCTGCTTACTGACTTTTCAAAAGAAGAGACAAAACATCTTAGCTGCTGGGCTGAAGCCTGTAACCTTTCTGTTCTGAGGCAGGTCTTTGTAATTTCAGTGCTCGTGGTAGTTTATGGCACCACACTTTCATAGCAGCAACAGCATGGTGGAAGTGAGGTTAGGCAACCAAACACTTTAAGTTAAAAAAAGATTGTGATTATGGTGAAATTATAAAAATGTCAACCATAACTGCAAGTTTGGGACACAATGCAAACACAGGCTGCTGGTGTCAAAAGAAAAATGATTTATATGCTGGTGTCTCCCTGTGTACGAGTGTCAGTGTATTCTCCACTGGTACTGAAAAAAAAAGGGAGAGCAACAGTTCCAAGTAAAAACACACTGACGAATATTCTATTTTGAAATGTGTTGTTACATTACATAAACTCTTTCAGTTACTAAGATGAGTTGTTTTCCTCATGGGGAACAGAATGCTGCCATTGAATTACAATCAGAAATGCAGACTAGCTACACGTGTGGATGGACCATGTGGGAGAAAAATGCAACAGGTCCATACACCTTAACGGCTCTGGATAGTTCAACTTGCTGGCCATACTGAGGGGTCAAGGGTTCAGAGAAAGGGCGTCACTGAGGAAGCTGGGCTCATGTCCTGAAGCAAGGTGCCTTAACAAGATTAAACAGCAGCCTATCAGATCCATTTGGGATAACAACATCTGTCAAATGAACCACTTCACTGGCTGGCCTGATAACTGTCCTGCCTTCTCTTATCTAGAAATCAACCCTGTTGTTGCAAACAGATCAGGAGCAACTTGAAAGGGTTTGCCTTTGGCACACTGGATTGCAGAATGGAAGTCATCTCAGGACTATGCAGAAGGCAAAGGGCAGGGCAGGGCAGCGACACTGTTGGGTCAGCCACATTACAAAAACAAATCCTCACTCCAATCAGAAGGATACTATGTTTTCTGCCTTTTTTTTAAAAAAAGCTTTTTGTAAAACCAGCACAGCACAGGTGCCATCCACAGAGCGAGTCACGCTTGGAAGAAAGTTTAAAGCCAGTCAAACAGGATTTAGTGATTCGGTGGCCTGTTAAAGGTCAGTGACCAGCGGGACAGATATTCAGGCAATTATTTCAAGTCCTCAGGGACATTGTTGTACTGTGCAGCGATTTTGTTGTTGTAGTTAAAGATGTAACTGCAGGTCACAGAGGACACTCCTGGGCCGGAAAAGTACGCTTGATGAGAAGCTAACAAAAAAAAAAAAAAAAAAAGGGTGCTTGGATGTGTCATACATTTTGAATACATTCTGGGGTGGGTAAGCACAACAGGGTCATGTTTCCCACACATCCGCCAATTACTCCCCTGAGATGGCAGCTAATCCACATCCGCCCTGGCCAGGCATTTGCCCACCCAGACCCTACCCTGTTCAACCCGCGACTCTGGGGCCAAAGCTTATGCTAAAAGCCTCACTTACAGAACAATATAAAAGCTTCAATGCCAGTGACTTATCCCTGCTCCGACTGAAGTTAGACATCCTGTTCGCCCAGCCCCAAACTCTCACTCTCATCTCATCCATTCCCTTTTTTCAGCACCCTCAGACGCAGATCTAGTCAAATCCTCCGACTCACTCTCTGATCCCTTTTCCCTCTTTCTCCACCCAATCCCCCTTTTTCTACTGAGTAACTTTAATTGTCCTGGGAAAGTCACGGTTGGTCCACGGGGCACAAAGCACCAGTTTATAATTAATGTTACAGAGGAGGGATTACAGGAAGCTCTGGGCAGCCTGATCTGAGAGCCTGTGACAGAGAGTGTGTGATCTTCCTGCTTTAGCCAGACTCAGAAGGCCTGTGTGCATGCATACGTGAGTGTGTGTCTGTGTGTGCAATCCATCACAACAATGGGGGATCTCCCTTCCTTGCACAGGCTAATTTGTGCCTTCATCACCCAAGCCATCTGCACTGTACACACACAAATGATACACCCTCTCTCTAAACTGCACTGGAATGTGGGCAACAGGTTTCATTCAGACTCGAGTGTGCTGTTTATGTGATTGAAGAACCCAGAAGGGGTCTTGTGCTGTCCCTCCCTTTAATGAGTGTAGTTGGGTGGAGCTGAAGATGGTGGGTTTAATGGAGGAACTAGAGAAGGAGGGTGGGACCAGAGCTCTTGCCAGGCCAGGTGTGAGGCTAGGGGCAATGCACGTAAAAACATGAAGCAATGCACTCCACTGCACAGAGCTAGGCATTTAAACAAAACCACACATACACAGGAAATGTTCCTAAGACTACTGCTCAAGCAAACAGCTGTTCCTTCTGGTTATTTCCATTAAAATTACTTGAACCATCAACTTTAGACCTCAGCTTGAGATCTGCTGTTTGCTGGCCTTCTCCAAAATCCAGTTAAATGGAACTGGTAGATGCCGTTTAGGATAAAGGAAGAAAAAAGCAAGCAAAACAAATCTTTGGTGAAATTCAAATTATTCCAATAGTGATGAAGACGGAGGTGGAGGAGGAGGATCAAGAATCAGCGGATTCCTATCAGGTCTTGCCCTCTGGCACTAAGACAGGAGCCCGGCTGCCTGCCTTTCATCATCAGCATGCAGGATCAGAGCGTGTCTTACACGTCAACTCCTCTGTGTGCCTGCTTGTATGTGTGTGTGTGTTCATCTGTGTGTGTGTAAAGAGAGGGCACGTAAGGGCCCAGACTGCCTGCAGGGCCCCCCACGCAGATGAGCAGGGGCACAGGAGCGCTTGGCAGGGAAAGGAGAGGAGTGTGTTCTTGAGTGTTTGTGTGTCTGTGCGTGCTTGTGTGTACTCAGGGGAGGGAGCATATGTGTGTTTGTGAGTAAGGGAGGGAGGGAGGGAGGGAGGGAGGTAAGGAGGGATTGAGTCAGCCAGCCTGGGCATATTTTGTCTCTTCTCTCCCTCCCGTCCTCCTTGCCTCACATTTTGTTCCCCCATCCCTCTTCATGCTACTCACTCATTCTTTCCTTCTTTCTATCTGCCCTCCCTCCCTTATACTCTCTCTCTCACACACACACACACACACACACACACACACAAACACACACCCCTCCGCCTCTCATTCTCAGACAGTAGCAGCCGGGGGCCAGGAGCCTGCTGGTGGAGGCTGCATCGATCTTTTCCCAGCTGTGGGGGCGGCTGCAAACACACACACTCACTCAGATTCCTAACCTTGAAGGGGTGGCGGTGGATGTAAGGGGGCTGGGGGTTCGACCTGGTGTGACTCCCTGAAATCTGCCAGGCTTTCTTCAGCCAACCTCTGGAAGCTTGTCCAAAACCCACGTGTGTACCCACACAAACACTTAATCTCACTCATGCAATGCCAGGGAAACATGGACAAACATGGGAAGACATAGCTGCTGATTCACATGTTGTATAATAATTCCAAAAACTTGAAAATGCAAAAAGCACATTTCAACCTTGTCTTTTGGTCTGTAAAGATGTGCACATATTCACAGAAAATGAATTTACTTGTGTTTCAGCATGCCCTTTCCCATTAGTGTTTCATGGTACAAAACATCATATTGGCAAGACTGTCGAACATAAGCCTTTGAGTGCCTCTTGTTCCTCGAAACAAAAGAATTTAAGAAGCAAATTAGCAGGATTTAAGCTGTGATTTACCACATGAAGTAATATCCTTGCACTAATTTTACAAGTTTCTTTAATTGGCACAGACAGCCCTCTAGCTTACGACGTGTGAGAATGTAAGAGTAGACACGTCACACCCAGTCAAGCTGCTGGTGGCACGTGCCAAATCAGATGTTGTGGCCATTACTGCAGATATGTGCAGTAGTGTAGGAGGGTCGGCCCACTTGCAAATGCAAATGAACACGTTTGTACTCCCTCGTGGCAGTGTTGTTCAGCTCGGCTCTGTCTGATCAGCTGATTGGCCATCGTGCTGTGATGTCAGGTTACGTTCTCCCAAAAAATCTGCTTTAGCTTATGGGTGCAGAGCTGCTGCTTTTTTTGTTTTGGCAGTATTTTGTAAGCACCTGTGGTCTGTGCTGCAGAAGTCTAATCATACTACTGCAACATATGATTTAGTCTAAATGAGGCCCAACAGTGTGTTGTTGAAATGGTTAGTGAGGCATTAATCCTCTTTCAAATGTTTGAAAATGAAATGTGATTTGCTTAAACAAACTTAATTTCTTTTGAGAAATAGTGTGTAGTTTGTAAGATGGATGGCTAGTACCAGCTACACATAGTAGCTATCTGGCTGCTCATCCCCCTGGCTCCCTAGGTAATCGTGACTTGTGATGGATGGTTATTGCAGCCGAGACAGAGAGGACCCAGGAAGTGAACTTGGAGAGATTTAGGGATTCCTTTTAGAGTCTTGTAGACAGTCATTAAGGCAGGCATTAAAATCCTACAAATGGCTATTATTGCTATCCACCCCTCTGACCATTCTCCCTAGCCCCCCTCTTGTTATATCAGTGTGTGTAGGTGTGGTTATGGTAATGGTGTTGATGATGGATCTTTCAGAGAAGCTGAGCAGTTAGGGACAAAAAAAACTGTGAGGTTACTTCTGCTCAGTCTGAGCTTTTCTTGGAAATGGAGCAGACAGTGCCATGTGATGTCAGCATAGTCTCATCTGGGCTCATGCTGCTTCCTATGCATTGTGTTTAAAAATATATAGCTATTACCATACTGGGGGGGTTCTTCCATACATGGCTTTATTTTCTTTGTTCTCTAAATTAATTTGCACTGTGGTGAATGTCTCTTTACATGAGTTTGTGCCCTTTAATTATTTTGGGTGGAGCAGATAGGATTTAGTTTTTTTAAAAAAGAAAAGAAGCATAGAAACGACTGGATAAATGGTTGTCACAACATGAATAATTGATGTGAAAATCTCTAAATAAATACACAGTATTTACCCCATCATAAAGCGGTGGATCACTAAGCTAGATAAACTGATTATGTTAAGTTTTTAAAATAACCCTCCCAATGTCTTTGAGTGAGTTAAATTGCATAAAAGTGCATCATCTTTCACATTTTTTTTTCTGTAGAAGGACCCCCATGGTTTCTGCTTGTGTCCCCCCCAAGAAATTTGGCTTGCATGCACTCTTGTGTGAGAACCCTGCAGGAATCACAAATTTATCTACTGTCTGATAATGACAATGATTTGTGGGATGTGATGCTGTCCCCTTTAGCAATTTGCATGTAAATGGACAAGTGAAATAAAATGGATGAGAATCTTGATTCATACGTGAACAAAAGGATGGAAATGAAAATTATGATACTTCAAAATGTGTGCTGTCGAAGGCACTTGTATAAAAGACATTAAAGTGAGTGTATGTGCATGTATGTGTGTGTCGTCAGAGAAGATGCTCCATTCAATAAGGCTGCCAAGGTCATCACTTAATCTTTGCAATATGTCCTGTAATTGTTCCCCACTTCTCATTCATAGCAAACAGCGTAAGAAAAGAATGCAAGGGTGGTATTGGTGGGGGACTGAGGGGGGTGTTAATCCCTAGCAAAGCCTCAATCAAAGTGAAAAACATAGGCTGGGGAAAAGACAGGGAGGGGTGGGGGTCTTTAGAAGAAAAAGAGGAATGGGGGCACCGATGAAAAGCCAAATATGCGACATTCACAAAAAAGGAGGCCCTTGTTGATGTGCGGAACCTTTGAAGAAGAAAAAGAGCGGAAGGGTGGTGTGTGTGTATATGTGTGCGTGTGTGTATGTGTGTGTGTGAGTGAGGAGGGGGGTCACTGTATTGAGGCACATTATGTCATGGCAGTCAAAACAGCGTAAAGTTGACAGGAGGGGACCCCCGCTGACACGCACACACACACACATACATGCACACACACACACACACCCACACACACACATACATACAGTCTCCCCTCTCACCCCCCTCCTGGCAACGGAGATGGATTCAGATTGTGGGAAACGGCGGCCGAGGCACGCGCCAGATAAGATCTTGCCTTTCTGGGCCTCTCTGGAGATGCAAACAGGACCCTGTTGGCATGCAGCTGCACCCCCCCCTCCACACCCCCAACTACCATACACACACATGTACACGCATCCTCTTCAACTGCACTAACCCCCACTGACCCGATGTAGCCATGGCGCAAATGCGTGTCATCTACTTCCTCTCTTGTCTTTGTTTATGAAATCACTTACCCAACAGTGTACTCCTCTCAGCCATATTTCCTCTCTCTGTAACTCCACTTAGAATTTACTAATGGTAGTTATACATGACTCGCATAATATGACAATGATAAACCTTCAATATTTTGTTTCTTTTCAGGATACAGGATTTCTCCCTCACTCATTAACTACTGCTCTTCCACTTAGATTGTTCACATTGACGAATCAGTAAGTAAAAGCATTTTATTGTTGCAGCTCTTAAGGTGGAGTAAGTTTCAACATTTAATGTACTAGTAGATAGTTTAGTTTAGTCCCCCCTTAACTTAGGGTATGGGCCTCCACTGAGGGGTCACGTAATAAATTTGAGGTGCTGTAAGATGATGAATGAGGCAAGAAAGAGGCAAAAAAAAACATTCTAATGAAAAAAAACCCAGTCTTTCTTTTATGTAAAATATCTGACAGTTTTTATGTATTTGAACCTTAAGCAGTTATTTAAAAACCATGTGATAACTACACAATTAAAGACTCTGATAAAACTGCCCACAGTTTACAGGGATGCAAATGTGATTTGGAAAGAATCACGAACCAAAACTCTCGCTTAATATATTACAATAAATATTGCATTTTATTTCATAAGCTTGTAAAACTTTGTTAATGTAAAATCTTAAAAGTGCATTTAAATTTAAAAAATAAAATGTAAGGCAAGGTAGGAAAAAATTAATTTACTGGCTTCTTACCACTTTGTAGTGATAGTGATTACATGTTCTGCTCTGCTTTCCTCTGTTTCAGGCACTAATTCACACAAAAACATCCTCAGATGTAACCTTGGAGGTGTAGACTGTGGCTTGGTTTCATGATGTCAGCTCATCCAACTTTCATAGAGAGCAGATGAAGTCATTCATTGCTGGTTTGATCATAGAGGTGAAAAGAGGACAGACTGGCGGTGAGTGAGTGAATCTAGATCCTAGACTTCATCCCAGCAGACGATGAGTAAGCTCTGACTAGCAGGATAGTCCCTTGTTTACCATAGCGTCTGTTGTGATCTCTCTAAATTAAGAAAATCTGTGAGCATTTTATGTCAGATTTTACTGCATCTGAGACTGATTAGGTGCATAAGAGCATAGGGTTTGGTGACACGATATCGGGGCAGTACAATGTTGATCATAAGCTTAACTTTAAGGAACTGCAATGACTCTAAAATGAGGTACGTTAATTGTCAAGTGTGAACATCAGTAAAATACATTTTATTTCATTTAAAATGCTAACCTAAAGTACTAGAAGTAGTACTAGTTTATTTTTTTGCTGTATTAAGAGTATTTACAAAGCTTTACATGCTGACAGACAGACAGCTATGTCCGATAATCTAGAGCTAGTATATTTTTCTCTTCAAATCCACCAGATTCCTTTGACGAAAGTAGTCACTTTACCTCGTTTAACGCTGGAATTGCTGGTCTACTACTAAGTCAATTGATTTCTTTTTCTGTTATTGTGAGACTTTGGTCAATCCAAAATAACTCTTTCAATCACCAAAGTCACACAATAATATAAGTGAACTTACTAATCAAGGCAGTGGAAGACCAACAACTCCAGTGTCCTAGAGGCAAAAAATAACGCTAACTCTGGCATAACTCTGGTAGCTTTGAAACTACTGAGTATAAATGGATTTTACAGCTTCGGTTTCCCATCGGGGCTGTCTGATGGCATGGTAAAGTGCTGAAACTACTGAAAACGTAGTGAACATTTAAAGTGATATTGCCGTTTTTAGGAGGACCTTTTGTTTAGATGGCTAAAATGTGTTTTGCTGATGTCTCTATCCACAGCAGTTCATCGCTATGGCTACTATGGATAAGTACCTCATTTAAACCCACTTCAAAAAACCTGAACTATCCCTTTAATTCAACATGCAGTAATGTCTTGTTTGTCTATCAAAGTACACATGCTGGGTAATAAACTACACAGCCAGGAGGATGTGGTTGTTTCAGTGGTTAATTTGTAGTGGAGAGGTCCTTGTGTTAACAACAGCTTTTTAAGGCTTATGAAAGTGGAGTAAGGCTATTCTTAAAATGCTGTCAAAATGGTATCCTCACATGCAAGAAATTAACTCTTTAGGTGAAGAAAAGAGCACATCCTCACACACACGACCTTACATAAACAAGTGCATATTTATAGATGCAAGCTAACATTCATACACTGCTCATACACTGTACACTCAGTCAGACGTCCGATGCTTTACACGTTCACTCCATGTAATCAGCACACACACGCAGCACATCCGCCAGACTTCCTGTGCTCACACATCCAATCTCTTCCCTTCCCACAAGCTAAATATTTGCTTTTGTACAGATATGGGCCTGAATGACAGGACGCCATTACAGTTTTTTAGTGCTGCTTCTCGTACATTCACTCACTCTCCCATTCTTGCTTATGGCGAATGACTTGCTACTCTGTTCAGACCATCTTTTGCATTTTAAGAGTTTTAAGTAATTCACTTTGAATGCTTGTTATGTGATAGGGCATCATGCATATGTTAGTTTGGGTTTTCTCTCTGTGTGTCTGTTGGGCTAAGCTGCATTTTGGATTTGGTCTGATTATTATATGATGTGTTAAGATTTGGTCTGATTGTGCTTGAAACTTCATTTGTTCATGTAGGATGTAGGGTAGGTCTTCCTGTAGACCGTTTGAAATAAGATCCAAAGTTTTGGGCCTGAAGTACTATCTTACACTTAAACCAACTTGTAATATATCAGGAAAATTAGTGTGTTACCTATAGCCTCTGGTTGGCAATTATCGTAGGGCAAAAAAAAAACCCAAAGATCTAAGCAAAACTTAGCTGTATTATCACAAAAAAAAAAAATTCCAATGTACAGAGGATTTATATTGTGCCTCACCACCTGTGTAAAGACACATTCCATGTTTGTTATGATCCAATCTGTAGAATACACAATAGTTGAGAGAAATGATGTGAATCATGTACTTTGAATTAGATGGTGGACATTTAGTTATGACAGTAAACATAAAAACTCCATTCTGCATATTAAAAGCATATGGGCTAGTGGGACAGGGGGGCTAAACTGGGAAATGGGGTAATGAAGCATCAGAGGGGAGGATAGCGGGATCATTGAAGCTGTTGCGGTGGATAGACCCTCAACTCCCCCACATGGACACACCCCGCCCTCTTTTTGGGCCCCCATACGGTAATTGGGCCCTCACATCAAACAGGCTTCATTAGAAGGACTCTAGGAGCTGCTAATCCCCTGCCTTCACACACGGAGGGGGGGGAGAACAGTTTTGTGGTGCATGGCGTCCGCCACGCCAAACAAAACATCTTGAGGAAACATCAAAGCCCTCCTCATCCGCGTCCCCCAAAACAAAAACCTGTGTGAATGTGTGCGTCTGTGTGAGTATTATGTGTTTGCCTTCCCTGTGCAACCGCTATCTGCCCATACTCATGACTGAATGGGACATTTTTTTACTGACAAGTCATCTGGAAACAAAAGAGCACTTCAGCTGCCTCTAAAAACATTAGACATCAGAGGGAAACAGTTGCCGCTCGGGTGCGAAGGGGCCTCGGTGATGCCCAACTGGCTGTTTGGGCAGGGCCTCATCACACAAATATGAACTCTTACTTTTTACTCATCAAAACACACTCTTCTGTGTGCAGTTTCACTTACACAAACAGACACGACTTACAGGAAAGACTTTCGTGACAAGCTGAGGATAAGATTAACATTTCTGTTGACGTTACTTTTTCATCTTTAATATCTGCCATGGAAATTGCCCTGTAGCATTTTTAAGCTAATAACACTGAAATCAACTGACAAACACGCACACACTCACGCTTCATGTCATGAAAGCTTTTTGACTGTCAAACTAAGGATTCAAAACCCCTCCCAGACATGTATTAAGACTTATGTACGGTTTGCTTGAAACAGTAGTATGAGTCTAATATGTTTTTTTTAATGGAAAAACAACAAAAATCATCATTAAAATCCTGAAAAGAGCATTTGCCTTCTGTACCTTCAGGAATTTTATTTCAAAGTTTCTTCCCTGGACATAAGATGTCTTCTTTTCTTCTGTAGCATCAGGCTTCAGTTTCCACATCACACTTGTAAAAACTGCAAACTGAACCAGGCTTGACTTCCAAACAATTTGTGATGTAAATGCTTGTAAACCTGTGTCTTAAAATCTGATTTTCAGTGAGAAACTTTCCACTTTCAGCAAACAAAGGTGAAAACATCCTTCTGTTGTTTGCAAATTAAAATATCTGCTGCATCATTCAACTGTAAGGACAAGAAGAGAACCATACTCTGAGTGGAGGGGGACTTAAAAACAGTTTTACATATTTGGTGCGGATATTGTTTATAGAAATGCACTGAAACTTAACATGTATAACTAAATATAGAGGTATAACATATTATAATATACAGGGGCATCGTGTACAGGCCTTTTTCTTTTTGAAGTTCCAAGGTTTGAAAATTAATGCCCTCATAAAAAAAAAAAAAAAAAAAAAAAAGAGTTCCTGGCTTGATTCCTGACGTGCAAACATGCAGGTGATTCCTGAAACCAGCCTGGAGCTCCTCTGAAGAAAGATGGAACTGACACCGTTTCCATCTTATCATTCATGCGCTTTTGTTAGCATGCTAAGCTGTTTGGCAGCTGTGCCTCTGATGCCTCCATTGACAAAGACACACACAAAACTGGCAAAAGATGAGAGGCACGCAACTACCAAACCACACCTAGATCAGCCTGTACCACAGCGTTACATAAAAACGTGTGTCACACTCAAGCATTTCTCGTACACACACACACACACACACACACACACACACACACACACACACCTAAACTTAAATGTTCTTCCCACCCATCCCTTCCTATCTAAACTGACCTGGCTCATCAGTCCAGCTGACCTCTCCAGCCTCAGACACACACACACATAGCACACACAGACATGTTTAGGATGTGCTGACAGGGAAGAGACTACCGGCTCTTAATTAGCAGGAAGTTGCAGTGTCAAGGTGTCACAGGCGTGTAGTGCAGAATAGCAGGGCCAGTCCGTCCCCCTATTGATTCCCACCGGGGATGCTTTGTTGTCGCTCTCTCAGCATCAAACGCCTGCCTGTCTTTCACCGCCTGGACTGCAGCCGTTTTCCTTCCCACTGTGTTTGGATTCTCTCACAAATGAGAAACACAGCCATTTGGAGAATCAGATGTTCTAATTTTGACCCCAAGCTTAAAAAGCTGGAAGAAGGAGGGGGGGCCGAGGCACACCCTAATTGGCAATTTGGGATCCTCCATAGCTGATGAGCACTCAGTTAGAAATGATTCAGCCTGCCAACTTTTATCTTCCCACCTTGTTCTCATGCCACCTCCCTCCACCGCAGGTTTCCCTTGCAAACATTTATATTCTTACTTGTCAGGTCTTTAACTCCAGTGCCTGCACACGCATGCATGCACGCACTCACTCACACGCACACACATACAATCAAGAGTGTGTACGGGTGGTCCTTGTGTCTGTTAGCAGGGGCTGGTGAGCTTTCGCGGAGAAACTCTTCCCAGGCTTGCGTCGTAATTGTCAAGGAGGGCGACCTTGGCTTCCTTTTAAAATCCCGCCGAGCAGACCATTTATTTAAGGAAGCACTGAGGGCTAGAACGCAAGAGAGGACGCAGGGTTAAGAGAGGGGGGCAGGACGGACCCACGGCCTCAACATCAAAGATCAAACTACACGAGGTAGGACAGCAGGGAGAGAAAAAGTGACATGAGGAAATGAGAGATGGTGAACCACAAGACCACATTCCTAATTTTTTTCCGTTCTGGATTGTTATGCATTTCACGGAGATTAGTGCGGCCTGTCTTGCTTTTCCAATATTAATATTATGCTCTGTCTTGCTCGTAATCAACTGAACAAAATGGATTACCACAGAGAAGAATGAAGGGATGAGATGGTGTCACTGCCCAGTCGCATGACTGCGGTTAAAGAGGAAAGAACACAGGGGACGCCCATTCAATTGGTCTCTTAAAAAGCTGAGGAGGCAAACGGGTTTGTGAGATTTTGACAGTTCAGCATTGCATCTCTATTTATCTGTTTATTCTGAGGAAAGGAAAAAGTACCAGCTACACCAGCCAAGTTAGATGCATTACTCTGAACAAAATAGCTTATAACCCTTAAAAACTCACTTTTGTTTCTTGCTACTACTAGCATTAACAACATCACTTCTTTAAGAAAGTTATCAACTGCTGATTTCTCATTTATTTATTGCAGTTATACAATGACCACAAAATTAGTCTGGGCATATCTAAAATGTAACATAGAGCGTATTTAATGAAGACAATGTCAGTCCACATGTCAACATGTGCTCAGAAACTACAGGGAATAAACTAAGAAAGATCAAGCAGTCAGACAACATAACCTGCTGCTCTGTGCAGCGATGACACAGACTGGCCAGTAAAAGGCTTCGAGCATTTTAAAAGTCTTGAACGCAGCCTCTCCTCAGCCTGGTGGCTCATCTCTTCACCTGCCACCTTTTGTGCGTCAGTGACTGATTCCCGTCTGACAAGCAAAATGTGGCTAAGACAAGATTAAATATTGAGGCATGAGGCAAACATATGTCATGACACACACACACACAGGGCACATGCAAACATAGACACACACTCCTTGTCCTCCATAACTCCATATTGTTTGCAAGCGCCAAGGGTGGAACCTTCCTCCCTCTCTCTCTCTCTCTCTCTCTCTCTCTCCCTCTTTTCCCTGAGTGTCGATGCTCGGTCGGCCGCAGGGCTGAGGAATGTGTGAGAGCCATGTGTCAAATCCCCAGACTGTGGGAAAGTGCTGCTCTCTGTTGAACTCCCTCCTCCCTCCCTCCATGCCTCCCTCCCTCACTCTCTCATTTTGTTGGACTGCTCTCCAGGCGAGCGCCCTGCCCCGCTTCAACCCTGTGCGAGTGTGTGTGTATGCAAGTGTGTGTGCGCGTGCCTGCCTGCCTCACAGCACACAGGAAGTGAGCGGAGAGCGTCTGCCAGCTGAGCTCCGCCTGGAACTGCCGCTTCCTGCAGACAGTTTCTATGCCAACACCAAGCCCTCCACAACACACACACACACACACACACACACACACTGACACTCACGTCCTCAACTCCCTGTCAGGAACAGCCAAGACACCCGAGAAGGAGGCAGGCTGCTCTTTCCCTCTCTTTCCCTGTATGTTTATCTCTGTATCCCATCTCCCTCTCTCTGCCTCTTCCTCTTAAACACAAACACTTACATCTTCTCTGTCTGTGTATACTGCTTTCATCGCTTTAAGGATCCGGAGCCGCAGCTTCAGTCTGTTTCTCTTTGATGCTTGCCAACAAGCCAGATAGTTACTTCAAATAATAAATTGTTCAGCATAAAACTATAAATCTCTCCAGCATCAAAAACACACATGCGCCGGTCTCCTCTTAGCAGAAAGTTCAAAAACATAAAATTTGCAGAGAAGAGCCAAAAAAACGTCCGTGTTGCGTCTGTGCACAATCAGTCTGGTCACTCTTCTTCGATTACTCGACTTATTAATTTTCTTCTGTCTCAAAGCAGCTATGATACATGGTGTCGAAATGTATCCTGGGTTATTACAAGTGGACAGCTCTGAAGTGAGGTCAGAAAACACCCTATGCACCTTAAAAGCACCCTGGGATCTGAAACCACATTTGGTCGCGGTCTGGGACACATATGGCCACATTCCTCTAACAGTTTGTATTCAAATGGGCCACATCAAGGATCACATAATCAACTGATGTCTTCTGTAAGTACATACGACACACTGATGTTCATGAGCACACTGTGTGTTTCAACCGATGTTGTTAGCATGCGCAGGCTGCTTTAAAAATCATACAATTTTGAAAGTTGTCTAGAGAAGAGAAAGTGTAACTTAAACTTGATTGGAAATATCAAAATCTTTATCATTTATGCCTTTTTCTAAATATAGCATTAAATGCAATACATAAAGTTGTTTATTACCTTGAAAATTAATAGAACAGCCTGATGGTTATGTTACACAGCGCTGTGGAGAGAGATGTCGGGTCATGTGAGACCACTCAGTGTCTAAAAGTACATCTCAACTGCCAAGATTTAGCACTCGCTAAATACAGCAGCATTTGGTCTTTGCAAACACAAAAGACAGTACATTCCAGCTTGATTCTATTCTTTCACTAGTTTGGTAATTTACATGTAAAACTTTTGGTTTTTGAATCTTTTTGAATAATCTATCTCAGTTATTCTTTTTTTTGGTGCATGAGGTGAAAAAGTGAAATTCTGCTTTAGCCTCAGTGCAGTGTGAACGCCGCCTGCCTTCACTGCAAAACCAGACTTATCTATGCTCGATTGTGTTTATGTTTCTTGCTTTGGTCAGCACGTTTTCTACAGAGTGATGTGTCTGTCAATCACTTTGCGCTACTTCGTAACAGGGCCTAAAAATACACTCCTCACACCTGCCATGCTTCATCCGGCCTGCCCACATGTCATTAAACATGTCTACAGAGACACACTCGTTGCTCTCTCTCAGATATACTGTGCTGATGACACGAACAGTCCTCTTGATCCGTCTTCCAGCTGGAAGAAGACAAGCAGATCTGCTGCTTCCTGTCAGAGTGTCGCAAAGGAAAAAAAAAAGCTCCCACAGATCTACATGTCCTCACTTGCCTGAGGTGACCCCAGTGCTCTCCAGCCCCTACACCTTTTTTAGCATTTAAAAAGCCAGTGACAATAATAATAATAATACACACTGTATTCAGTATTTAATTCGTACATTATGTTCTCTTTGATAGTAGATATTATTTATGTGTTTTTTTTGCTCATAGTTCCTTTTTAGTTTTAGCTCACTCCGTTTATATACCACAACTATTTTGGAAGAAAAGGACAGCTGTATTTCTGTTAAGCTGCAAAGGATGTGCCCACTTTCTAATGTCTGATTTCCTAAACACAATAAATCAAACACAACATCAAGTGGATGAAATATTGGTATTCAGGCTTGTTAAAAGAGGCCGTTTCCTCGTGATGTCTACACAATACCATCTCTAGGCACTCACCCACTCACTCACTCATGATCACACACACTTCACACACACACACACACACACATACAGAGCTATCCTGAGTGCAAGCCAGGCGCCAAGAGCTGATCTACAATTCGTCCAACTCTCCCTTCTCCACATCAACGTGCAGACTGCGCCAAATACCCCCACAGAAATAAAATACAAATATCCCTGGGAGAGGAGAGAAGGAGAGAAGGAGAGAGAGAGAGAGAGAGGCAGGAGGAAGAGTAATATGTATGTTTGTGTGAGTGTGTGAGTGCGCACTTCTGTGTACATTATACCACTGTAAGTCCAAGGATGGGTGCAATTTAACTGAACCAGTGGGAAAGATAAGTGGCCAAGGGTTTCACACACAGAAATGTACACACACACACCACACACACACACACACACACACACACACACAGTCCTGGCTCTCTCTGCTGGTTGAATAAGCAGTCTCTGTGCCATATTGGTTTGGGCCTCCCCCTCCTGTGTTAGACCTTGTTAGCCTGCCAGCCCTCTTTCTCATTCCCACACTCCCATATCTGGCTCTGTGGCTGGCGCTGGGATTCCCCCTCATCATAGACACACACGCACACACACACACACAAAAACACACATTCACATACACACCCTTCCATCAAAATCAACTCAGGGTGGTCATTCACTTTTATTTGACCCTTTTCGTTACCTACCCGTTCCTGAGTGTGACCACCCGTCTCTCCAGTCTTTTCCTACACGCGCTGTCTCATCCCATTACTCTCTTTGTTTGAGTTACAAGTTTGTAGTCCATTAGACAAGGTTATGACGAAGGACAGATTTATGGGTTTTCTTTGGGGTTCTTTGATCTTCATGTGCTCCGTTTTTAGAGATAATCTGAAATTCTCAGTAAAGTTGCAATAATTTGCCTGTTGCAGGTCACTTGCATTGTTAATTCCAGAAATCTGCAATATGACGATTTTATCATATCAGTTTTTGTATGTTTTGTTGTCTCATACAAATACATACCTGTTTAATTATCAGGGACATTTTAGATGCCAAGCATGAAATACAAGGTCTTATTTATACTGCCTTTCTCAGGGATCACCTGTCAACCAATAATGTGGGCGGTGCTCTCCACTTGGATTTTCTTTTGATAAAACTGTAGTTCTCTCATTTGACTATTAATAGTTGTGTGGATAAACTTCCCATTTTTTCTATGGACCCTAAGCGAAAAAAACAACCGTTGCTGCTGATGTAAGGTAAAACACATTCTATTCAGGATATGTTACCGGGAGAAAGAGTTTCACCAGGTGTTCAGAACGACAGATGTTAAAGCTTTCTTGAGAGCAAGACAGGCTGAGTCACTCGCACTGCAAACCGCAGGTCAAAGCATCAACTGACACGGAAAAATTCCAAAAGCAGTGGCATTGCGTTTTCTTTTGTTTTTTTGTGTTGCAGTGCATGATTAGCTGGTCTAAGCCCTGGGAGAAAAAAAAAACATATAATTGCAGAGTGAATTTCGGTGAAATTTGATCAATTTGACTTGTTCTTTGAATGGCATCTTTCATTTATCAGTGTTCTCTGCTCGTTAAGAAAGAGTTGTCTGGTTAGAGGGTTAATGACTGTTGCGAATTGCTGCATGAGTCTTTTCCTCTCACTCCTGCGCTGTATGCACTGACTGTATGCAGTAAGTGATAAGACGCTACACACCCAACACACCCCTGAATGACCACTTCCACTCATAACAACCACCGTTGGTCTTACTGGCAATGAAGCTAAACGCCTGTTAGTCAATCTCTGTGTGGGACTGTTTGTGGTTTTGAGAATGTTCATGAAACGGAGATTACATGTGGGGGTTTACTTGCTCATGTTTTCTCCCAAGATCCAAACTGAGAACAGCTGGCATGGTCAACATCCACAGAAGGCTAATGGAATCTGATTTTATTATTGCTGCTAAAAACAATAGAAATATTTCAACATGTCTGCAGCTACATCTGAAGAAGTACAACATACACGGCATTTCTCAGAACTTTGCTGGGCAAACGGGAGGATCAATTACTATCAAAAAATAACAGAAACCACTTGCATTCTTTCTTCAAGGCAGCTTTTCCATTCTTACTGTCCACGTGCCTTCATAGCAATGAGCCTGTGAATTAAGCAAAAGTGTGTGCAAGTGTTAATTACATAAAATATCTGTATTTATACAACCCTGTTTAGATAAAAACTCCCGCCTATACTAAATAATGATTAAAAATGTAATCATGTTTAGAGGGTAAAAGTTACACTGCAAACACCATTAAAGTCCACTTAGCCGTCCTGCCAGAGGAAGCGCGGCTTTAAAGCACTGCAAGGGTCAAGAGAGGGCAGATGATTTACAACCGGCAACCGACGTGCTCAAACACCAGTAAATAATCTGCAGAACAGAGTTTAAACAATCTCAGTTTCCACTGCCATCCTTTAATTGGACATTAAATCATGACATCATAGAAATAACTTAGATATTTCAACTTAAAAATCTTCCTGTGGGAGGCAGGTGAGGTCTGTGTGGGCAAAAAGTTTTTTTTTTTTTCTTTGAGCTGAGGTCATGCTGGTCATGTGATGATGAGGTCAAGGAAGCAGGAGAGTTATAGCTGGTGATGCACTGCTTAATACGGTTTGAAGCTACTGTTATAATGCCAGGCTAGCAAACTGATTTACCTGTGTATTTACTGGTATAGTTATTGTGCAGTTAAAGTTGGACTGACATCTATGATAGACTTTGCGAGCTAAAATATCTAATAATTTAAGAGTGGAGGCGAGGCAGAAAGGTGAAGACAAGGTGGCACTGAGAAGGGAAGGGGGAGTAGATGAGGAGAGGCAGAGAGGGCAGGAAGTGCTGGAGAGCGGTAAGGGAGGCACCGCAGTCGTCTTATCAGGCCTGCGAGCTGTGAGTGATCTAAGTGGGCTGAGAGAGAAGAGGAGGGCCTCTGTTGTGCCCTGTGATCCAAGACTGTGCTTTATGGCATGCTCCTGATCTCTATCAGTGTGGGAAAAGACTGGGAGGCCAGAGGAACTGTGCTCATGTCTATGTGTGTGTGTTTGAGTGTGTGTCTGCACACATGTTTGGTTTGCGTGCCGTTTCTGCCACTAAAGCAATCAAGAGGGGCAGAGGATTGTGTGCAGGAATGTGAAGTGTGTATGTGGGTGTGTAGTTAGTTTCTTCCACTAAAGCAATCAAGAGGGCAGTGGCTTGTATGTTTAGAGTGTGTGTGTGTGTGTGTGTGTGTGTGTGTACGCGCTTGGCTGCTGTAGAGTCTGATAAGGACTATAAACATAATCCGACAGCAGGCGGGCAGGTTCAACCACACTTGATGATAAGACAGAACTTTGACCCCTGACAAGTCTAACCGACCATTTAATTCACACACACAGACACACACACCACATTAATATCAGGCCATAAAGTAAAATATGCTTCCGCGTTTTGCAATTAAATCTAACGTCAGTGCCATTCCTTCGCTTAAAACACTTAAACTTATCACTCACAGGGAGCTCGAGTCATCTGAATGCCTTGTCACCGGATGGCTGTAAAACAGACTGATCACTCATTAGTAATGTCCTGCGCTCAGGGCTCCAGACTATTAGCGATCCTTCATGGCTACCGGCTTTAGCTGCCATCAAAGGATCACACTGCATGATTTCACTGAGTGAGGCCTCCCAAAGGCAACAAAGACAATGAGTTCATGAGTACGCGCACACACCCACCAACCCAGTACCCGCTCCCCTCTAGATGCCAGCTGAGAGCAGCAGACACTGTCGTGCTTCAATAAACCTGCAGAGGGGTCACGGGGTTATGAGGCCACAGCTAAATCGGTGGCAGGTTTAGCTCTTAGTTGAGTCACAGATGAGTTCATAAGAGAGGCGCACTCCAGGGGGTCACTGGGTAAATCACGCTCCATTTCACCAACGCATTCGGCTGTACTCCTGCACACAAACACACACGCTGACGCCACACACACCCAGACTCATGTAGACACCAGACTCCACGGTGACACACTCCATCAGGGCCACTGTGAGTCACCTGGGCAGCCTAGTAGACAAGCAGCCTGAGGCGAGGCGACACGAGATGTGTGTATGTGTGTGTGTGTCTGTGAATGTGTGTGTGCTGCCTGTCTGGCTCCAGTGATATCATCGTTAGGAGACAGCCAGGGCCGAGCCGTCTGATGGACGGCACACTCCGCTCCCCTTATGATCCAGCCACCTTTCACCCAAAATGACCATCATCCCACTACTTCATAAAATAACGACAGAACAAAGAAATGGATGATGGGAGTTGGGGAGGGAGGGGCAGGGGAGAAGAGGAAGGTATGGACGGTGTGTAAGCAGTCAGGTCATGGCCTTGTGTTACACCAGCCTCTCGACACGTCCATGGGGAGGAGACCTGGGCTGCATTCAGCAATCAGCAGCCACTTACACACTAAACTAGGAGTGGAAACAGACATTAAACAGCCATTACATCAACAGCATGGATGGGCCATACTTTCAAGGTGTACTTATCATCTGCTTTATGACCAACCGTAACCACAATGAATAGCAGCTCTAGTAAATTTTGATTTTCCAGCTGCTGGTAAAAGAGGCATGATTACTCAAGGGGTTATCAGTTTTATCTGTGGGAATTTTAATTTCACAGAAATCCTTACAGATGATACATAAAGCTAGAAGTAAATGTTCTGCATGTTGTTTTAACATAAAAAGATGATCCGATAACTGGTCGTTTCTGTCTGTCCTGGGACAGGGTCAATGCTGAATGTAAGGTTTAATACATTTTTCTACGCTGAAATGTTTTTTTTTGTTTTTGTTTTTTTTGCTGTCCCAATCAAGAGTCTGAGGACAGAGAGAGCCATATGCTATACAGATTTTAAAGCCTTTTGGGGTGAATTGTGATCTGTGATTCTGGGCCACACAGATAGGAATGACTTGACTTGCATTTCTGAGCTGACAGGCAGCATTGGTGCTCCATTTTTACAGGTTTTTAAATTAAGCCTCCCTGGCATTAGTTATGGCAATATTTGTCAGAAGTTACCCACAACGGGATAAGCCTCTTCAGTATGGTAAGGAAAAAGCCTTTGACCAATTTTTTACACTTTTTCTAGTTGTGTGTAATAATAAAGAGCCTTACACCGTTCAGTGTTTGGTTCACATTTCAGTCAAGACAAGAACAGCTACTTAAATTTTCTCCAATTTCTGGTTTCATATAAACTTTAACTTTCAATACAATGAATGTATCTACCTATCAAACATAAGCAAACTGCAACACTTCCATGCAATGCTAAAATGTCCGCTTTATTTTAAACATGTATGTAAGTGTTACAATGTAAGTAGCCGTGCTTGCATCTTAGCCTCAAAAATGCAATGAGACCTGGAAAGGAATTCCTTTCATTCCAACATGCAGCATTAAATGCAGTATATGCTATTGTGAGAAAATGGAATAATAATAATAATAATAATAATAATAAATTTTATTTGTATTGCCCTTTACATCAGAAGATCTCAAAGGGCTACAAGTTAAAAAGA